>JAYRBW010060440.1:0-10762 GCA_036023295.1 Invenusta paracnida | reverse complement strand
ATGTTTATAAGCATCAGGACATGTCTATAAACATAAATATACAAATTTCTATATAATCTCAACCATGTTCAATACCCGAACTATCTGGGGGCAACAGCCTGAATAAGAAATCGCAGATGTGGAGGAGAATGATGACGTTGAATAAAAATAAAAATCCGAAAATATCAATGACGAGAACAGCAAATTACGACGCTATAAAGATGTTTCAAAGCTAGATATCAAGCATTCATATTTAATTAAAAATATTCTGCAGAACAGGACAAATGACGAGATAAATCAGGCTTCCCTAGTATCTTATATTGAAAAATTTGTCAAGAGTAGAATGTTGAAGACTCTTATTTATATTGATAAATGTAACAGAGACGATGCCTTGCAGCTTCTTTATACCCGTTTTAATAAATTGAATAAGATAGGCAGTAACCGTGCTACTATGAGCTCTACTTTAGAGGACGCAATAAAAGGAACTTTGTAGATCTGGAAAAACCAAGTGCTTGAAACTGTTGGTGAAATAACTAGAAAGGAGGTGGGCGTTGATGAAGAGAATACAGATGAAGAAGAGGAGAACAGTATACTTCTGACTAAATGTTTTAACTATGATGATGCCAAGATACATTTACGGATATGTAAACTTTAACTGTTGATATCCTGCAGAATATACCTATTTCTATGGATAAACTTGTTATTTTTACTTATTGTACTTATGGAATCATTAAGGAGTTTAGCATACCAGTGGGGAACTCTTAGCATACATTAAGGGATTCATTTAGGAATTTAGCGTATTTTTAGCATACCGATACATTAATGGATTCATTTAGGAGCTTAGCGTATTTTTAGCATACCGGTAGGGAACTCTTAGCATACATTAATGGATTCATTTAGGAGTTTAGCCTATTTTAGCATACCGGTAGGGAACACTTAGCATACAATTAAGGGAATAATTTAGGAGTTTAGCGTATTTTTAGGTCTCAAATAGGGATCATTTAAGAGTTTAGTTATATTATTTAGAAATTTATTAATTTTCTCAAAGTACAGTTATATATAGCTATACTACTGAAATTTAAGACAAGTAGTATTTGTGTAACCTATCTATAATTGTTCCGTGATTATGGTTTGCCTCTGATTAATAGAAAAGTATTAAATATGGGTGTTCCAGTAAGTTGTCCACTTAAATACGATTTAATACTGGTACATAATTCCACGTTTAACAGTTCGTCGCTCTTCACTTTTTTTACTAGTTAGAAGATTTTTGGGGAGCATTTTGCACCCCAAATTTTTATGTCCCGATTCCTTAGATGTATATGGAAAACGATGTGTTTTTCATAGTAGGTGCTCTATTTATGTTGTTTTAATGTTACGGGAATACTAAAAGTAGCATATATATATTTTAGAAAGATTATATACTCATCATATAATAATTATAATCTTACAAATGATAACAAATTACAAAATAATAACATGTAGTAAATGAAATATGTATATATACGTAAATTATTTTTAACCTATACACAGTCATAGTAATAATATGCTACAATATTATTATATGCATATAACACAATCAAAAGTTACGGGCATAATTAGTTATCGGTTTAATTGTCAAAAGTATACAACGTCAAAATTGATACTCACATTTTTTAACCAATGCAATTATTGCACGTATAACGTGTTTGAAATCGCACAAATGAACTGTTGACAGTCGCAGCACATCTTTCGTTGTTTACGATCCGGAACTCTTGGACACAAGTAGCATCTGCTCGCTGTGCGCGCTGCTGGTTGACGAGGGAGAGGCAGCACAGGAGGTAAAAAACCAAGGAGTGCAATTGATGTTTTGATGGTTTTCTGAAGGTTTGGGATATTTGATCGTTGCCTGATTAACGGTGCACATAATTCGTAGACCAAGTCTTTTTTGATGGAATAGTGCGAATCGTCGTGGTACTCGGACGAATTCCACAGCAATTGCGCGGCAATGTACATATTGTCTGCCAGAGAGAAAAAGATAGAGTACGTCCATCGGCAACACGTCTTGCGCTTCGATGAATATCCCCTGAGTAATTTGTCAAGGGTGTCCACACCGGCTTTTGTGCTGTTATAAAACATAACGATGTCTGGTTTTATATCCTGTTGGTTTTGTTGGGATCCGTGTTGTGTTGAAATAAGCAACACTGGTTTTTTGCCCTTGTCCCAAAAGGAGCAAAGAGTGTCGTCGTTAGTATAGTAATGAGCACTGCCCCCCTTTGTGGACCAGTTGTCGTTTTTGCTGACGGTGAATTATCGTGCTTATTATGTCGCATCGTGACGACATAAGTAGTCCGGTGTTCAAACAGTCTGCGGCATAATGGGAGAGACTAAAATTAATTATCTCCAGTGTTGTTCCTTCCTTCATTCAAATAGGGACGAGTAATGTTGTAGACGATTGCTTCGGGAATCAATGAAGAGCTTTCTTTCTCTTCTCTCGAAAGTGTTTTTTCACCGATGTAGACTAAACACCGCAGTGGAAAGAGTTATCTGCGTCAACGGACCAGTAGATTTCGATACCAAACTTTCCCGATTTTGTTGAAATATATCGCCAAAAAATGCACCCCAAAGGACGACAACTATAAAAATATGTATACGCGGTTGTGAATTATTCAAAATGTCTCAATTTTTTTATATGATATGTAGATTGGTCTAACTTAAAAAGTCATAACATCCGAGACTCGAGGATTGAATAACTTAATTGTTTATAATCTTCAAATATACCTAGGGTGCAAAATGCACCCCAAGGAGCGACGAACTGTCAATTAAAATATTACCACCTATTTTATAATTTAAATTTGGCGTAAATTTTTTGATTAAATATACAAAAAGACTACGTTTAATCAAAATATTCCCGCGCATTTAATAATTTGAATTTGGCGCCACATAATCACACGCACTTTTAAATTTGAATTTAATGCAAAGAATTTTGTTTAAATAGACAAAATGACGCGCGTATTCCTTTTGATACTATTACAGCCGTCTCATTGGCTGGGGCTTGCTCAATTCTGATTGGTCTAGAGCTTCGCGGGTGAGGTGCGTGGGTTATGTGCATGAGTGAGGAGGGAGGGCGGGGGAGAGGAGTGGGAGGGTCTTTGTGACCGTGCTCCACCTCCCCTACTACTTCTGTTTGAGGGTTTCAGGTACATTTGGCAATATAGTTCCATGTGGCCGCTTTTCCTTTAACTTTAGCAGAGAAGGATCGGGCGCTTTCTCCATGTGATTGTTGCATTTGCAGAAGTTCTGCCCGCTTCACACTAATAGCAATGCGGATGACTGCAATACGTTTCATAGCAGTGATGATCTGGCCTTCATTTGAAGAGTAAATTGCTGGGTATTCTTTGAGTAGTTGGTTGCCGAGTTCGACGTCACAGCATTGAAATAGCTGTGCTGTAGTTTCATCAGCGCACATTGTAGTACATTTCTTAAATAGCTCCCATCTTCGTGCGAAATGGGAGTACCTCTTCAGAGATACCTTGAGCCACGCTGGATCGATCCATTCAAGGTGCCTTCTGCATGGCAGGCAATGTAGCATTGTTGGCACTGCGCTGATGGACGAGTTGATGACTGTTATACTGGGCAATTTCGACGGTTTCGCTAGCGTGCTCAATTGAGTAGTCGCAATCAGAGGCTTGACATTCGATTCTTGTAGCCATTTTGTAGTTTAATTAATATCCGTCATAAAGAAAAGTGTAAATTTTTGGCAGATAGTTTATTGATCAGCAAAAATGACGGATCTGGAAATAATAATATAACTTATGATTATAGTCAGGTCCGCATACACATGATACATATATAACATGAATATGATATATAATATAACATACATGTAACAAGACATATTACATAATATAAACATAACAGAACACGAACATACATATACATTAATAGGCTAAATGCATGTATATATATAGACCAGAGACATATAATACATATATAACTGTTTGTTTCTAGAGTAAAGTATTAATCATGTTAAAGTGTTAATTAACAAAAGCATAATATAGTTACATTAAATAGTTATTCTTGTACAGACCTATTTTGCAGTACGCATCAACTGTTTGGTGTCCACATAAAATATCTCATATCAAGCAACTTGAAAAGGTCCAATGCAATCCTACTAGATTTCGCACCAGTGACTACTAACAATCCTTCTTCCAAAGAGGAATCCGGCTCTGGAACTCCTCTCGGACGCGACTACTTGTCAGAGACTGTGGATGAATTTAAAAACTCGCTACCTTTTTAACACACCTTGCACCTTTGTAATTTCAAAATATTTCTTGTTCAATATATATATGTGTGTTTGCCATGTACGACAATGCCAGAAATAGTCCTGTATGATGTATATATAAATAAAGTAAGTATTGTATATCATATACATAGAGTAAGTATTTATAGACTATATAGCATGTATTAGTATTCTGAATGGCAACCATTCCGAATAGTAGAGAGTTTTCTTTCATTAAATAAGATTAAAATAACTTAGAATAATAAACGTATGTATAATTTAGATTTGGTTTCCTTGGTACAGAAACGCTATAAAGACAAAGCGTTGCGCAAAATAAAACAATAGCAATACTCATTTTAATGGCTTTGAAAACATTAAATGAACATTTAAGACGATGTCTATGCCTGCTCATCCGCCTAAACATATTTTTATTTGACTTACAGAAGAATAGCGAACATATGCCAAGTAGAAAAAAGAGTAAACTGTCGACAGTGCGAGGAATGCTGACGATATTAATAATTTTCAGCAATAATTAAAAAAGATGTATGTACTACCATTTTATTCCAAATGCTATTTTCTAATGGCTATTGTTATCTCATTAATTCATGAAATAATGTCTTCAGATCATATTCAGTGTTCAATATATTGATTATATCAATGTATTCCAATAGATTAATTTCGCTTCTTAAATTTAGGTTTTATAAATCCATTAACAGATTTCTTCTTCACAACGCTATTTATACTATATGTTAAACATTTAAATTACTTATAATACATTTGCTTAGTGCAATCATTAATAAAATAAGAATAATATATAGTATATAAAAATGCAGATGAAAAAAATATTTTGAAAAATAAAATGAAAATGTATTTGGAATGTCTGTTTTAATTTTTTAACTTAAATAAAATGGGATTATTATATTTTTGATCTGTATAAATGCTTTGTGAATACTTCGTATATTGAGAAGAGTATTTAGATAAATACATCCAAAGTATTGGTACGTACCTACTTATCTTACAATATATATTTTAATATTGGTTGAAATATTTGGAAATTAGAAAATTCAATTATAAAACATCAAAATTAAGAACTTCCATGATGTTTATTTGAAAATAATTATGTGTCTGTGTATCAAGTTACTGATTTTGGCCAATTATCCTATTGGCCTAATCTTTGAATCCCCTATAAAAAAACCTTTAGAAGTTAATTCATTATTATTTGAGATGAAAAAGCGATTGTCATAAAAATTTCAAATATAATTAAAATACAAGTAAGAAATTACAAAAGTAAGAAGTGACAACATAACAAAACAAAGTATCCAGAGAAAACTTTTAAAGAAACTAAGATTTCTATATAGTTTTACACGCACAGTAATAAATGTCAAATTCTAATACATGTCACAAAAAAACGTTACATACATATAAGGAACTTCCTATACATATATGTACATTCAATTTCAGGTAATTAGAAATGATAAAATACTTAGTCTTGTATTTTTCTATTAATTTAGGCATTAGAATTGCATTTTAAAATAGTCTAGTCTGGTAACCGAATTTCACTTTAGAAAGTAAAATATGGGATTCACCGAAATGTATTTTTCTGTGCTTTGAAAAGTCAGATGATTTTGTGGAATATATGTCTACACACATGGCTTTTCACCCGAATGCACCCTTTTGTGCTTTGTAAGAACTAATGAGTTTGAAAATGCTTTATTACATACGACACACTGGTATGACTTTTCACCCGAATGGACCCATTTGTGAACTGTAAGGTTTGATGAGTTTGAAAATACTTTATTACATACCATACACTGATATGGTTTTTCCCCCGAATGTACCCGCTTGTGCTTTGTGAGGTGTGATGATTGTGAAAATGATTTATTACATAAGACACACTGGTACGGCCTTTCACCCGAATGTACCCGTTTGTGAACTGTTAGAAGTGATGAGCATGAAAATGATTTGTTACATAAGACACACTGGTACGGTTTTTCACCCGAATGGACCCGCTGGTGAGCTGTTAGATGTGATGAGTCTAAACAGGATTTATTACATAAAACACAATGGTATGGCTTTTCCCCCGAATGTACCCGTTTGTGTGCTGTAAGGTGTGATGAGTCTAAACATGATTTATTACATAAAACACACTGATATGGTTTTTCACCCGAATGGACCCGTTTGTGAACTGTGAGGTCTGATGATCGTGAAAATGATTTATTACATAAGACACACTGGTAAGGCTTTTCACCCGAATGGACCCGTTTGTGAACTCTGAGGTCTGATGATTGTGAAAATGATATATTACATAAGACACACTGGTACGGCTTTTCACCCGAATGCACACGCTTCTGACGTGTCAGGCTTGATAATTTCGAAAATGATTTATTACATAATACACAGTTATTAGTGTTGTAAACTGAATGTAGTTTACTGTAAGATTTTGTTTG
Organism: Invenusta paracnida; assembly: GCA_036023295.1. NCBI lineage: Eukaryota > Metazoa > Platyhelminthes > Proseriata > Coelogynoporidae > Invenusta > Invenusta paracnida. The sequence continues at coordinate 4,078 of JAYRBW010060440.1, read as the reverse complement.
TTTGAAAGAAGTGTGTTGTAGTGAACGCATTATCATATGATGATCATGTATCTAGTAAATGAAATAATGAATCCAAATATATAAAGGTTTAAGGGACAAATATTTAGTTGCTTTTGATCTCTGAAAAAAGGAAAACAAATTGAAATAGATGTATGTCCGATTTAGTTTAAGAAGTTAAATAGAAACATAAATATGGAACAAATAATTTAATCGTTTACAATGTTGGCATCAATAAAACAAATAGTTAAATAGCGTAGTAAACCAAGAATATACCTGCGTAAACAGGGTTTCATATAAACAAGAAGATAAACGATTTGTAATCGATTATGATATATGCTAGAATTTAATGTCTTTCATAGTTGACTCTGAGCTCTTTGGCTAATTTAAAGATGAGTTTTGGCATATGTATATGAATAGTAAAATTAATAATGCAAAGGAATAGCTATATAAAAACGTAATTTACCAACTAACCCGTAAACAAAATTTACATGTAATTCTACTGAAAAAGATAGAAATTTAAGATTTTATACCAGTAGCAGTAGCCAATATCCGCTGCCTATTTGAGGCCTCAATAAAAGTATCAAAATCACTTGAAAGCAACGCAAGAGGCATTTAAACACACAAATGCATTACCTTTGTAATATTTGTGACATCATAACCTTCCACAATGGGCGACTTTGACATTACCAAGTTGAACACAAAATGGTTAATAAAGTATTGATTTCGTTTACATATATTCATGATATTTGACACATACAATGTAATAATAGGCTTAAAACTATTACAATATAATATATATAAGGCTTCATAAGTAATCGGGAAGAGTAAATCTTTTATTACAATATATAACATGCAATTTATACAATATTATACTTTAATGGTTACACATATCAATACGAAGCAGAACAATAATATAGGTAAATGGAACGTTTTTAAACACATGTTTATGTGCAATAAAACGGTAACTATGGTATCTATAATTCATATATAAATCGGTGGAAAAAATCTTGTGCTTTCCAAAACAGCAACTAGATTAAAATCTGACTAATTTTGACGAAGTTATACGAAGTAATTAAAAATGAGCTTACGTATTACAATGGTGACTTGGTATATTTTAAAATGGCGTGAAATAAAAGTTAATTTAAGCAAAAAATCTTAGAAACAAAATAATCAAGTTGTGAAAGTTTCATAATCATATCTAAAAAATTGAAAATGTTATTAAGTAAATTATTCTTACCCGTAAGAGAAATAAATAATGCCACTGTGTGATATTCGATCGAATTGAAAAAGGCGGAAAGTTTACAACCTAAAGTAGATTATTGGAGATTGATTAAATTTAGAATATTATGCTTACTATATAAATGAATTGATCTAATCTGTACATATATACTATAAATGAATTGATGAAATCAAGTGCAAGCATTTAACATAATAATGCAAATCCTTATAGTTCTCTATAAGACGTCGTTCATTTTCTCAAATGATTAAAGCTGTCGTGATGTATGTATTCTTAATCGAATTTCTGACGGGCTCAAGGCTCCTATGCCAAACCCAACCACCATGAGGCTCGGTAGAATCCGGGAGTTGATATGCGCCAATAAATGGACCACCTATTTCTCTAGCTTTCACCTGTTCCCGTAGAAATATGAGGTCGCTTATAGAAGATAGCTGGGCCAATTTTGTAGCATCAGACTCACACGAGGCAGAAACTTCTTCGAACAAATTATATTCTACAAAATTTAGAGAGTGACACTTCTTTGGTCATTCGGCTACTCTATGGACCGAACTATAATTGATAGAATCGTCGATTAAAATAAGAGAGTATACATAAAATATTATTGCAAAAATATATATACTAACAACATTTTTATTTCTGACCAAATATCAATATTGAAATAAATTGATAGCTATCTAGTAAACATAATTGACTAACATTTGTATCAAAAATTGTTATGGGGTAACTTTAGTGCAATATCTTTTAGGTGCAAAAATGCATGTTGCGTGTTTTAACTTATATGTCCATTAACAGGTTTTTCTATAAGAGGGGTAAATATATCTTATCCCCTCCGATATAGTTGACTTGTCTATGATATATTATTTTTGCCAATTTCGTAATTAAAATATAAAATGAAGCCAATTTTCTATTAATGTAAAACAATGTTATAAAAATTGCCTCATAGTTATATAGGAAATATAAAATGGTATACAAAATGTTAGATATATATTTAAAAATTAGACGACAGATATACTATACTAGTTGTATAGTAAAAAGGTAGAAATTATTTTTACATAATTTAAGAATGTCAATTATATATAAAAATATTAGTTTTATATTCAGAATGATGTCCAGATACTTAACTATATATTTACAAGATAAGTAAATTATATATTATACATTTTATGTTAATAGTTATTAATTTATACATTTATAGTCATCGAGCAAACCAGTAGATGTATCCACGCAGTGCAAATTCCTTTTACATATTGTAATATGCCCTTTAACATTTAAGAGGTATCTAAAATAATATATTGAATATACATATAATATAATCATATTTACGACTCGCCTTTTTGCAGATGATACTCTCATTTACAGGATCACTGACACATTAGAAAAACAACAACTTCTACAAGATGATCACGACAAACTACAAACATGGGAGACCAACTGGTTGATGAAGTTTCATCCAGAAAAATGCGAAATCTTACAAGTATGCTTGAAAAAGGAACAATTACCACGCATCTACAATATTCATGGTAATTCACTGCAATCAGTATCTTCAGCAAAGTATCTGGGTGTGAATATTAACAGGAAAATTGATTGGAGTGTACATATCAATACGATCACTAAAAATGTAAACTCCACTTTAGAATTCCTGAAAAGAAACTTAAACAAGTGCCCGACTGAAGTTAAACCCACGTGCTACAAAACAATGATCAGACCTATTTTGGAGTACGCATCAACTGTTTGGTGTCCACATAAAATATCTCATATCAAGCAACTTGAAAAGGTCCAACGCAATGCTGCTAGATTTTGCACCAGTGACTACTGCCGTACAAGTAGTGTAACAGCCATGTTAAAAGATCGCAACTGGCCTCTTCTTCAAACAAGACGGGATAACTCTACTCGTACAATGTTCTACAAAATTACTCACAATTTAGTAGACATCCACACAGATCAATACCTTACTCCAATGATCAATACCGCGAACTCGAGGACATGATCACCGACTCTGGATTCCACATTCGAGAACAGTAGTCCACCAACAATCCTTCTTCCAGAGAGGAATCCGGCTCTGGAACATCCTTCGGGATGCGACTATCTCGTCAGAGACTGTGGATGAATTTAAAAACTCGCTACTTTTGTAACACACCTTGCACCTTTGTAGATTCAACATATTTCTTTGTTCAGTATATATATATATATATTAGTTTTATATTAGATGTACTGTCCAGATACCTACTTAACTTTATATTTACAAGATATGTAAATTATATAATATACATTGTTATGTTAATAGTTATTAGTTAATACATTTATAGTCATCGAGCAACACAATAAATGTATTCACGCAGTGCAAATTCCTTTTACATATTGCAATATGCCTTTTAAAATTTACGTTTCGTCTACCTTGGTCAGTGTCTCAACGCTACAATACTAGTGCAGCAATATAATATATAGGTAGTGGCTGTTCATATACCCTCAGGTATAGCTAAAAAGAAATCAGTCCAGTATCTATAACCAACTGCTAGATAATTAATTTGATAACTAAATTATGCACGACTTTTTACACTCTATACCCATTTTTATCGATATAATTACAAAGTAATCTGTATTTTATTGTTTTAGCTATTGTTAGATAGATTATCAATCGAACAGGCACACCTATTAATAACAATTTTGAAATGTAATGGAATATCAAATATCTGCTGGATCGTATTTTACTATCACTAGCAAGCTTGCGCTACGCTATCCATCCACCCGGTAGGTGATATATGCTATTATCGTTGTAGTCTTATAGGCCCCTTTGTTGCAAAACACCCCATCTACTATATTGCCGTTGATATTAACATTATT
>JAYRBW010060439.1:0-10763 GCA_036023295.1 Invenusta paracnida | reverse complement strand
TATTTTTGTACTGAGTGATGCAAGATTATCATAAACTATATACTTTGTATTAATGTTCTAGCTAGTTGTTATTTGATTAGATAAAATTTAAATGTTCTACTTTTTTCAAGATTGTGACCAGCATCACACAAATATAAGCAATGTATCATAAACGTCAATAAAAAGTTATACATGTTTTATTTAGTATAAATTTGATTTAAAAAACAGTATAGGTAAGCTATTTGAGACTTTTGATCACTTTTTCAAACTTAAGAAATTTTGCTCAAAATATGTCAAATGTTACGTGGAATTGATTTAATTTCAAATGTAAATGTCAAACTGTAGAGCCAAGGTTACCCAATACCCAAATCATGTGATTGTTGGCGGTATGCTGTCGTGCGTTGCCGCGCGGTATGCATATGTTAGACAATCAGTTGTGATACGTTGGCAACACATTAGGTACTCGTTGTTATACGCTGGGATTCGTAGGTATAAGTTACACATAAGTTATCAATGCGTTCTTTATACGTTACTAATATGCTATGTATACGTTTAACTTGTTATTAACACGGTATGTATACACCCAAATCTTGAAAAAACATCTTTTGTTCAGCGTATGCCAACGTTTTACATACCTCAGGTATACGCTGACTAAATCGTCAAGGTGTGACAGGGCCATAAGATGATAACTAATATTTCCAAATGGAACAGATAAATAATTAATAGCTGAATACTGTTTACATGAATAAAAGCTATAATGGAAGTTATATTAAATTAAAACTGAGGATAAACTGACCAGTCGGTCCTTGTATATCTTGGTGGCGTAAATGAGGACTCCACTTGCCGCTTCCTCAAGCTGAAGCTTCTTATTGATGCTAAGAAGTGCCGAAAGAGTCGCCTGACTAGCAGCACGGTCCCCAGTAGCTTCTTGTTCTAGGAACTCTTGTTCAGCGTAGTAGAGAGCTTTAGCGTAGGCGCGATTTTTCATGGCACGGTGTGCTAGCAGGCTGGTCTTCAGTGGAAGCTTGCTCTGTTTATCGAAAAGAAATTACTTCAGATAAATACTTCATTTCTATATACAATCAAACGCTTTCATAATCGTCATACAACTATTTTATTAATATTATAAAAATAACTATGTAAATGTTTAAGTGGCGTACTACTAGATACAATGTATTGTTATGAATTTTCATGTTAAAATGAAAAGAGCTTTGACTATATACGATCATATGTATTATATATATATATATGGATCATAAGTTAAAAATCTATGATCACAATACGACACAATGTTTTCTATATAAACAATAGTAAATTCCATGTTTAAGTTTATATATTTAATAATATTCAGTGATATATTTTTTTTCGTTTATTTATAACATAGAAAACGACCTGGGTTGGACATGGTAAGATGGTACAAACAAAATAAACCCTTTCGGGTCGATATACAATCGATTGGCACAGCTGCCAGCCAGTGACGAAGGAAATTAACTATAGTCCGAACCGGGGTTCGAACCCACTCTCACGGACTGCCAGTCCAACACTCTACCGCTGGGCTACCTCGTCCCCAACTATTAAAATCTTTTTAATGACAGCTCAGTATGCTAGATATGTCTATGTAAATGATGTAACTAAATAATGCCAGGTATACCTATTCTTAATGACCCTCCTATTAAAAAATACTTTAAATCTTTCCATCATCAGTTTATCAATATTCCTGTCGATAAAGACTTTAATAACATTGCTTTCATTTGTAAAACTTTCTACATTAAAACATTAAAAAAGAACTGGACTGTTCCAATGAAATTTACCAGCTTTGTAACCTTCCCACAGCTGATATTATTAATAATCATACTACTTTTTGTAAAAATACTTTTAATTTTCATTTTAAATACTTCTTAAATATATCGTTAATATCTATACTGGACCGCCAACCTCTATAAAAACTTTTTTAAATCCAGATTTATAAGTAGAGCTCCAACTCTACCACCACTCAATTAGCCTCTAATGTTGGTTTTGCTCTTAAATGTATGTATAGAAAGCAATTTTAAAATTTATTCCAATGCTATTTCTTCTAGATGATCTTCTATTCCCATCATTAAGGACCTCTTACGTCTTGAAAGAAATTTTATTACATTTCTAAAATTAATAAGTCTAGTCCTGCCCTTCCTTGTCAGTTCTCTCTAAATTCTAGATAATATATTGATGATATAGCTACCCATAACATTATTAACTTTTATCTTTTTCTAAAAATATTTAACAAAGGGAATTAATTCTAGAACCTAGTAATTCTAATGGTCTGCAAGATACCATTCTAAATATTGATGTTCTTATTGTTAATAATAAATTTACTACAAAAATTTACTATAAAGTAGACGATATTGAATTTGATGTTGTTTCTTTTTTATTTCCAGATAGCAATATATGTAAGTATTTACAGTAGTAATTTTATAGTTGTTTTATAGTCAGCTGATCAGATTTGTTACTCTTTGGGTCTCTTTTAATGATTTTGGACTTATTCTTCTTTGTAATAAATTAATCAAATAATTTGATAAAAAACGAGTTAAAAAATGAGAATTTTTCTTCTATAAAAATCCACAATCAATTAATAAATATAATTTATATAATCCGTACTTCATTAATGCTTGTGTTACTTTCAATTTTGACAACTACCAACATTCCAGTATTCAGAAGCTTGATTTGTCTTATTGTTTACCAAATTTAAATATCTGTCCTATTATTATACCAGTAAACTTAACTAATATAGGTAACACCTATTATCTTGGCAGTTTGATTGACATTATTCTACCTGCTATCCAATTTGTCACTTTCAGTGTCAATACTAATTTTTATAATCTTATTAATTCCTTATATAGAGAAGTTAATTTTAACAAAAGAATGATGATTTTCAAGGAATTCAGAAACTATCTAGCTAATCTAGATTCCCCATTTAATAACCATGACCAACTAGATCTATTAAGTCTAAATTTTCAGGAATGTATTAAACATTATCTATCTGTTTTGAACCTTTCTTTAACCTCTCCAATAGTCATTTTAATATACAACACTCAGCTACTTCTCTAACTAAACACTATATTTTCTGTAATATTAATACTTATTATACCAATAATATAGTCATTGATTAAAATTCACATATTCTAGCCATTCTAATTAATATATTTACTGTTACCAGTTCTGGCAGTCTGTAAAACTGAGCAACCCATCTTATGCTCACCAGATCTGGTTGTTAATATTAAAATTTTCCTCTTTTTGGTATTATTTGCCATATTGGGTCATCTATTTCAAAATGGACACTATGTGGTTTATACTAAATATAATAAAAACTGGTATAAATGTTATGATTGCGAGAAGCTTATATGCTTTTTATCAAGATCTTGAGCTATAGTAAAAGAATAAGGAAAATGTGATGGTAGCGTCAAACCGGTTAAACACACCGCTGAGAGTCTTAAGTCCGGCATCTCATTAATCTAGTCTCTCTCAAAGAAATCTTCTTTTGTCTGATTTGGTTTTGGGTCCTGGATTCTGGCTTTGTTTAACAATAACCACAGGCATAACTTTTCATCTTCTTATTTCCTAGGCCTATGCTATTTGTACTATAGCTTAGTTGGTGTCTAACATTCTTTCTTCCTCATCAGGTTTTAGTTTTGCTGTGTTGTCGTTCACTCTGGATGTTTTCTTTCTTCTATCTAGAAGTAGTCAGTCTTTCCTACCTTTAGTGTATCTCTTTTTTGTTAGTCATCATGTTATTTAATTACCCTTTCTTTTAATTTGATTTCTTTTATTCGTTGTCTTACCTCTCTTTAAAGTATACAGTGACTGATGGATTTTTAAACTCTTGATGTTATTGCACTCATTATGACTGACATATTAAAACATGCTTTTTACATTAAAGATCGCAAAAGTTAATTTACAATTCTAAATATCAGTGATTAGAAAATTATAATAGTAATAGTAATAATAATCATAAATACTAATTCATATCATATATAATCAAAATACAAAATGTATGTACGAGAATATTATGCATGTATTTATGTTTATTTTCTACACTATTGTACATGGGTATAGTTGTAGTGCATACAAACATATTATATACATGTTATACATATAATATAGTCATTCCCATAAAAATGTTTTAAATTAATATTCTGCAGTGTATCACCAATCTTATAAATGATTGATAAAAGTGTAGATACTAAGATAGAAATTAACGATATGGTATACAAAGAATTCATTAATATCATGGATCTATACACATATATGTATTTTAAGAATTCAATATTTACCACATATTGACGACATATAATCCATCGAGCATTAAACATAGAGCAACCACTTTTATTGAATATGTATACAATAATAACTTAAATAATAATACATACGAGTATAAAATATATCATATCGCCGTATATTTTTTCGTTACGACCCACACAGTATTATAGCTACTGAAGAAACCATATTACTTTGCAGTATGCGTAAAGTAAAAAAAAACCCAGCAAAACCTCGAAGATTTGGAATCAAACTAAAAAAATCCTTTTAGGCTACTTAACAACCGACTGACACGGTTACTAGCCAGGTAAGAGGGAATTAAAGTCGGCGTTAAATCGGAGCTCGACCTCGCCACCTTCATCTTCCGTAGGGACTTGGTCTATCAACTTAGCGACCTTGGTTCTTAAACATAAAAAGTGGCTGCTCCATGTTTAATACAATATGATATTATAAATATTTAGATATAAAAGTGCAACACCATTTTTATAGAAAAAGCAAGATAAAAGCATGAAAAACATGACATATTTAGGTATTAACTGTACGATCCCTGATACTAATTTAAAAATAAATTTAGCGTCTAAAAACCACTTTTCCAACGAGTAATTTACGAAAAACATAATTAAATTCAAGTATTTCCCAGAATAAGATATCACTGATTTTTTTAATTTCTTCAATATTAAAATAAGACAATTTAAAATATTTAGTAAAAATAAATAATAATATGCATAGATAATATTTTAATAGAGTTAACATTTTGTAACATGAATCTAACTCTTATATAATTTAAGAATACGTTTTTAACAAAAAAGAATATTCAAAAGATTCTAAGTGTAAAGGTTATTTTAATCGTTTCAAAATTCGTCTCTTAACATTTAATCACATATTTTACCAGCTCTACACACACCTTATCACAATGAGCAGTGAACTCAGCGAGATTTAGTACAGTCTGAGAGACTTCCGTTTGCTCGTGGACAGAGAGAGCCAGCTCTAGAGTGGTTATGAGTTCATCCTGCTGATGATCTGTCAGCTCGGGCCAACAACTCACAAAGGCCGCGTTGAACAGGGTCTTAGCCACTGATGGAGTTACCGTACTAAGGCCGGAACAAGCGCGGATTGCTGGAGAGGGGGATTCCCGGAGGAGAGCGGTGCTGAAGGTGCGTAACCACTGGTTCCAGTCTTCTCGGGCAACGATCTTAGAGGAGTGCCAGGCGCGCTGCAGGTTCACGCTGTATTGGGTCGTTTTTGGAGACACAATTATTTCATTCTGATCCATTATGATCCAATTATTTTCGAGGTAATAAATAAGTATTATGCTTTATAAATGTATAAACGCTTCACACATAAATATAATATTCAAGTCACGATTATAAGTTTTGAAACATGATTTAAACATATTTCAATTACAAATTTAATGTATTTTCCCAATAGACTGTCAGTCAAAACTTGAGAGTAAATGGAAAACCTGTAAAGTAGACGTTAAAGTAAACCTATAACGTCAAAAAGATACGATACACAAAATATTTCATATTAAAAATATATTTGTTTGTAATGTATGTTTCATATTAATTGAAATAGTCTGTTTGAACATTTGGATTTTTTAAATTTGTTTAATGAATGGCTAGTATTATGTATTCCTATTTTACCTAAAAATACAAGTTATAAAACATTATAAAAAGTGTTGAAATACATTTAATGTTTATATTTTTTATCAGTATAGTAGTGAAGTTGTTTAAATTATGCAACACAAACTGTGTTAGTGAATATTTTCCTACTGTAGTCTGATTACTATAGCATCTTTTTGTATTTATTATATATTAATCAGTTATAATGAAACAATTATAGAATTATGTTTTACTTTTGAAATGGACATTTTTAGTCTTAGAAAACTTGATGTTGAAAACTCTTCGGTTAATGTACATATTGTGAAAATATCTTGTTATAGTTCTTTTTACATAATTATTTATTGTAAATAATATATTTATATATCATATGAATTGATGTTTTCCTTTAAAAACATACTATTTTGTTTTAGCTATAATTAATGGTATACATATATTTACCGAATTACTGTTTCTATAATAATTTACACGTCATATTTTGACATTGATCGACACCATTCGTAATATAATAAAGCATTATGTTATCCTTTTTGAAAATATGTTATTGTCATTATTATTAAACCCTTCATTTTTTATTATTGTCACTCATTTTCGCAAATTAATTTCGTACTAATAGGAATACAGCGGTAATCAACTTTAGAGACGCATTTACCAAGAATATATGGAGAAAAATTTCAAGGTCACTATATTATGCTAAATGTTTAAGACAATATACTTGTAATATATAAGTGTAAAATGCATAATGTTTCAAAATCACGGCACATAATATGCACATCTTAATTAAAAATACCCAAAAGAATTTTATGTATAGTACTTTAAAAGTTTAATGGAGAGGTTAATTGACCGCCCACGAGAATATATTTTTTATTTTTTCAGAATTTATAAAGGATTCGAGCAAGAAATAAAAGTACAGGAACTTATAGTGGATACAGCTTGAAAGTTTAAGATAATTTTAGTACATTTTATTTAATAAAAAAATTAACAGGGATTAATCAATCCATTGATGCAACAAGATGTGCCTGTTTGACGTGAACATTCTAATTTACCTACAGCATCATCGGCTTTTTCATTATATTTAAATTCTATCTTATTAAACGATAGTGCAAAAAATTTACTTTTATAAGGAAGAAATGTATTTGTATTTATTTTTATAAAGATATTTCTTAAATAGTTACAGTTTTAAGAATTTCTCAGAATGTTTGATTTAATCAGTTTTATTATATGACTTTCTCCCCAAAAACATTTTGAAACATTTTGTTAAAATTTGCCGGATGTGTAGATCCATGATAGTGATCTCTACTGAATCCGTACACCGGTTGAATGATCGAATATAGTTTATTAATATTATATATATTAACAATTTCATTTTTAATCTAAGTCTTATTGCTTGTTCATTGATTACATTGTTCTTAAGAGATAAGAGAAACTATACTTACGGATTGAGAATTTGCGGTCTGATAGGAGCAGCTTCGGCATCGGGAGTTTTCTCCTGATTGGTACGATTAATCGTTGCAACACTTTGATAGCCTCTTGAGAGGTCCTCTTCCATTGTCCGGAGATATGCCGACTTCCCAACCTGTAAAAAAGCAGGCTATTTATATTTACTCCAGGTGGACATAGTGAAATAAAGATTTTTTATTAAAATATAACAAAGAAAGGAATAATTAACGACTTCAGTAATAATAATAAACATTTAAAAATCCCATAACAATAATTAAATATTTTATATATATTGTTAATATTAATTACACAATTTCAAATGTTTCATGGAATTTTTGGAGTGCTTTATGCTATTCAAATAATTTATTTAAAAATGCTAAACTAATCAAAATAATTCAAATAGATATTTATTACTCAGAATTTTGAGTAGTATAAATAAGAATAGCCATAAATTTTGCAAGCGAAAAGCAATTAGGTGACCTTGTTGAGTGCCTTGGTAAACTTGTCGTGTTGAACACGTGTTTTGTTAAGTGTCTTTAGGACGAGTGGGAGGAGGACGAGAAACTTCTGTCCCATGCGCACAAGCAGGCTGGTAAGAGTGTCCATTGCGGGGGCATGAAGCTCAGGTTGACGCTCAAGAAGGCGGCAGACGGGGTGTACAATGCGGCCGGCCAAATCGTCTAACTCGAGGCGGTCAGTGAGACGAGCTATGGCCTCTAGAGCGGCCCTTTTCACTTCCGCTCCAGTCTCCTCTTGGTCCAGTATACGCACGATTGCTGGGACCAGGATGTGAATGTACTCCTCGAGGTTGTAGCCGAACTCAGGCAGGATATCCAGCATCTGTAAAGATGTAAAGGGGGAAATACACATTATCAGTTGTACAGCGTGTTGGATGACTTAAAAATTGTAGAAAGAAGCAAAAACAATCAAATTGAACAAAAATTATAAATTTTGATATTTTGTAAAATCAATTAGACTGTTTCAAATAATGCAGCAAATTGGAGTAGAACAAAGTTACAAGAAATTTTAGAATAAAATTATCCTTATATTATTCAATTTAGTAGCTTTGACAAATACTTTATTAAACCACAAAACAATGTCTACATTATAAAATATATAAAGAGATTAACAGCATGAGCTATAGAACACTTCTATTAAAATACAAGGCCGAAATAATGTTGTTGCGTGATATTGAATTTTATTTCCATAATGACAAAAAAATTATATAAAACTGGTGAGCATAATGCTGAATTAAAAAAAATAAAAGTAAGAGTTTGAAATTATAAATAATTATTTACAATCGTTCAAACTCTTACTTTATTTTTTACTTTTTATTAAAATGCGTAATAATTTTAATTATTACGCAATTCATATTCTATAAAATTATAATAATTTTGAATATGAAATTAATTAATTGAATTATTATATAAAAATATAGCTAACCAATAATAATTATTAATATTAAAGTAAAAAGATTATGGTTATGGAAAAGTATGGTTATTTTTTTTCAAGAAAGCGTTGTTATATAATCAATGTTTGATGATTGCTGGATTTTAAAACATACATAAATAATAAAGATTAATTACGCGCGAAGCTCAAATTCTATAACAATTTTATTAATTGAGAGAGTGATAGAGTATAAAAATGACGTTACTATTTATACACTTCAAATTTTGAAATGTGGGACATTGAATGCAGAGAATAATTCAATAAACACTTACGCCCATGACAATGCTCTCATTGGTTTCATGATTAAGAACACGGAGGATCTGAGGTAGGAGACGGGCGAGAAAGGGCTTAAACTCTGTGCTTAGCGCATTCACCATGTTGCGCATGAGACAGATACTATTTATCTGGATCTCCAGGGAGATACGCCAGTTAGCCAGAATGAGATCGACAATCTCTCCCATGAATTCCTTGATATGGATCCGAACAATGTCCATTATTGCACCTAGTTGGTGTATCAGGAAGGCTTTCAGCTGAAAACAAATCAAAATATTAAATTATTCCATCTTAGTCAATAATTAAAATAATATGCCATACGCAAAATCTTAATTGTATGGATTGAAAACCTTTTATTATATATTAAAATCCTAGTTACATTATTTTTAAAATTTTAATATTTAATGTGTGAATTATTATTTTTTAAATACAATATATTATCTCTAGCTACATCTACAAAAAATGTTTATAAAGGCTAGAGTTAACCTAATTAAAATTTTAAAAACTATATTTTTACATCTTCGGATTCTTCTTCTTAGTAATATTATTCTTTGATACAGCATAATTAAAAATATATAATACATACAATACATAAACAATTCATACACAATTTCAATTGTCTTAGTAAGGACGATTGCCTTTTGGTGGTCTCATGAGATACGTGAATGTTACACATCACTTAATTAAATATCACAGAAGCGTTTTTAAATGTGCAATAAATAGCTCATGAACCACTATTCGGACAAATACATATAATAATTTATCACTTTAATCATCCAAATTAAAAGGAATGTTTAGTTCTTATAATTTTAATTCGTTAAACATTTACATATTAACACATTGTGAGCCTTAAAAATGAATCTAAAATGTTGAAGCTATTGCAGTAGTACTAGCTAAATTGCTGAATACCTTTCTATTTGTGCTGACCTATCAGAAACGTTAGTGTGACATTTAGTTGTAACTGTGTTGTATCAAAAGCATGGCAATTTAACTAGATAGATTATTAGATAAATCGACTTTGTAAATAACTTGATATATGCATAACATTTTAGTATACATTTAAAAGCACAAATCAACACCAATCAATTAATGATGTACATTTTAAACGTTTTATTTCATTATATTAATTATAATGTTTGTAATCTCAATAAACCTATGTAGATTTAATCAACTAAATATTTATTGTAACTCACATAATCTGAATGGAATATTTTCTTGTTGATTTGTGTATATCGTCGGATGTCTACCATCCCCTAATTAAAATCTTTGTCTGAATATACTATATTCTTTAAATTCAAAATGGTTTAAAAAATTCCAGTCTATTAATTTGACGTGTGTTTCCATACATCTACATACCATCAGAAAGTAACAAGTGTCACTTGTTACTTTCTGATGGTATGTACACTGCAAAAAATTTAAGTAAAATTACGTCTGTCCAGACGTTTTTTTAAGTATTATTTTTAAATACGTCTGCTAAGACGTAATATTACGTCTGACCATTTTAACACGTAAAACAACGTCTGATAAGACGTAAATTTATGACTTTTTTAATTTGTAAAAAATGAATGATAATATGTAATATTATGGCTACTTCTTGATTTTAGGTAAATTTATAGTTTAAATATCTACTCAAATGTTCACACTTTATAAGTTGCGTTTTAAAATTTACATATGTCTCATATGATATTTTTAAAATCATATATCATTTATGCA
>JAYRBW010060438.1:0-10764 GCA_036023295.1 Invenusta paracnida | reverse complement strand
TCGCGACATCATCAATTCGATATCTATCCCTGGCATTGCTAATGTTACTACTTTAAAACTACTCGGGATTACACTCTTTTCCGATCTTAAATGGAATCGTTATATCAAGGATATTTCTACTATATGCAATCGTCGAATGTACGCCTTGCGCCTTATTAGAACTGTATCCACTCCCAACCAATTAACTATACTGACAACTCAACTAACATCTACTACGGTCTCATCCAATCTATTATTGAATATACCTGCCCCATTTTTGTCTGCCTTCCTGACTATCTTAATTACTCATTGAATCTCATTATAAAACGGACACACGCATCGCTCATGGGCATGACTGCGAATGCGATGACTTAACAGAATATACTATCTTGGCCACTACTGTTTTCTTGAAGGCAGAGTATGACCATAATATACATTACATTGTCCCTCACCGGCTGCAATACTCAAATAAATTTTTCTTTAAACCATCTAGAACTTCCAAACTTCAATCCTCTTTCGGAATTTATGCTTTACCTTAACTCCATTTCACAATTTAGTCCTTTTTCAGTACTATTTTATTTATAGTATTATTTACAATGAAACTCTTAATTTCATGTTATTTGTTTAATGTAACATCATATTTTCTGTACCTTATCATGTTTTTCGATTCCCATTTTCATCCAAATAAACACGTATTCTTATTCTTATATAGTTAATGTAATATGTTAAATCTTTATTTTCAGAAAAAATAACAATTATTTACTTACTATTTCATTTAAATTTTTACATACATATGTACCCACATTTATTAAACTAAGAAAGTATACCTAGTTCGTGAGTAAAAACAAAGTTTAAAATGAAATTATAAAATTTTAAAGTATAAAACATACAAATAAATTACAATAAGCGTACCAATTAAAAACCAAACAAATGGCAAAACAGAAATTCATTTGTTACTGTTTTTTTTAAATTATAATTTACTAACACAAGAAAAAAATTCTATCGTATGGGAACACAGTTACATTAAACAGGTAAATCTTGAATGCATTGTTTTACACAACATTTACACACAATATTAAAATCTAACAGTTTACTGTAGGTAACTTAGAAAGTGCCTGCCAATAAAAGCACTATAATTAATCAAAAATGACAAACTGGATATAAAAATCAACTTATGTACAATTATATTTTTTTGTATTAACCAATTAAATAATTGTGACAAATATTGAAAATGAGTGTACATTTTGATTAATATATACATACTATATCAATGTCATGTCATGTACGAGGACATCAATAAATATAAAAAATATTTTTCATGGAAATTGGTTTTACTAATAGTATTGTGTATCACAATTTTTCTTTGAGAATATGAAGAACCTTGGATGCCTCTCTGAAATTAAAACAATTACAAAATTACAAAAAAGGATTTTATAAACTTAATTAGTTCATTATTTTTAATAAATTTCTTATTTATTTTAACTAGTCGAAATGCATAAAAATTGGGTGTATATTATCACAACATTATAAAGTTTTAAAAGTGACTATAAAAATGATTACATATTCACTAAACGAATTGATATTTAAAAGTTGAACGCAGTGCTAATTATAATTCCACAAATTAAAAGTACAGATTAACTAATTTTCAATGAATTAGGGTAATTAAATGGATTATTGAAAATTTCAAAAGGAATTTTATGAAAAGGACATAAACGAAGTAGAATAAACATGTATATCCCTTCAAATTTAAATTGATTTATCAATTTAAATTATGTTTTATTTATACATAAAAAAAAACAAAAAAACATTTTAATAAATATAAGATCGAATAAGCAAGTTAATACCAGCAGTTAAGTATAAATTATAAATGAAAAAAAGTTAATAAATAGGGGTTTTTCAGTTAATTTATATATTTTTTATATACGTATAACTATGTATTTACAAAACAATTCAGACAAAGATATTTAAGTAAGTGATTCCATAAAACTATTTTAAATGTATATTACAAAATGAAATCACGTATTATTTCTTCAAGGTGATGAATAAACAGACACATCATAAAAAACAGACACAAAAATTACACATAACAACATTCATATTATGTGATATACGAGTACGACATATATCGTAATAATGTGTGATTTACAAGCAATTGTAACAGAAAAAGTTATATTTATAATATTATATATATTATTATATATTTATATAATTTTTCCTATTAACAGGAAAATCGAATAAAAAAGTATGTAACAAGTGAAATTTATATATAATTTTATTTCTAATAATAATGTTTCTCACTGCCATTTTTGAATTAAAAATAAATAATTTAGGTACACCCTATAATATACATACAGTATTAACGAAAATTTACACTCTTAAAAAATCAACAAACATTGACAACAAATACACGTTATATTCATAGGGGTAAAAATCATGGCATAATACTGGTAAGTGGGGAGTGAGGATAGAAATATAAGAAATATAAGAAACAAACTTACTCAGCAATATCCTCAAAGCTGAATAATATTATAAATGCACATGCATATATACAAATATAATATGTAACATGCCTGTAAAATACTTAATAAGAAATCGAATAGAATAGCATAAAATGAAACCTTACTATATATTTAGTGTGAAATAGAAAAATATTAATCAAATAATGACTTCTTTAAGTATTTTGTAAATATGTATTTGTACAGATTTTCTATAAAACAACATAAAAATAAAGAATGAAAACAAATCATGAGTGTTTATATCAGATAAGTGTTTTTTGTATAAACTATAAAATAACGACTCAATTAAATGAAAAAACTAAAAATCGCTACAAAACGTTAGAATATGAAAGTGCTTTCATGCTTACAGAGAAATTAGAAAAAAGTGAGTAAACTCGATGGGTATATGGTGTTTTAAAGAAAAGCTTTCGGAATCTCTTTTCAATACAGTAACACATTTATAAAGTTATGTCAGATAAAGCTTCGACTGTAATGAGCAGCACAGACAAACAATGAGAGTGAAGAAAAAGTCTTGTCTATATAGTTAAATGGATCAATCAATAAAATAAAATTCTTTAATTACCATAGGAATATTAATTTTGAATGAGTTAACTAGAGAGAATTTTTTGTATAAAGTCCTGCAAAAAATATCTTACACAAAAATATTCAAACGTAATAGTTATGTTAAAAATGTTGAGAAAAACATTCGATTTATTAGTGTCTATAGGAATAGGTCCAATACCTTGATAGAATATTTCCCATTCGTTCTTTCTCCTTGAGTGATCTGATGACTCGTCTATCCGGAATTCCAATATGACCGAATGCTCGAATCACCTTCAAACGAAAAACATTAATTATTATTGTAGATTTAATCAATATACGATTTATATAATTTTATGAAACATGTTTTATGTCGATGCATAAATCTTAGGTATAAATCAAATTAAATTAAACTAAAATAAAAGTAGTCTAATCAATTTAATTGTTTTGATTGATAACGCATGAATAATGATAGAATATCTTACAAGAATTCTGATGTATTCACTGGGATCCAGTTCAAGCATTTCTAAAAACAGTCGAATGATTTTGTCGTTTCGAAGAGCCAAAGTGCCCTGTAACAAATCATAAATTGATCCATATATAAAACGTATATTTTAATGATTTAAATAATGTGTTTGTGGTAGAAATTATTCTTGCAATTATATTTTGCAATCGTATGCTTACAATAGGTGTGTGTAATTAATGTTGATAATATAAGTAAATGTATTATGTAAATGTGATAGAGAATCAGAAATATTAAGTATATAATTATACAGAGATAAATATTTCATATTGAATAGTAAATAACAAATAACAAATAAAAGATGAATACTAATAATACGGGTAATTATATCATGTAATATACAATTTTCTTACTATTGTTTGAATTCCTTGAGCTCTCACGTCTTCATCACGGCTGGCAAGTTTTCTACAATTTAAAAATTCGTTTATCTTATTAAAATGAAATAAAAATTACAATGGTGTAAATATTATGAGGAAACGGTAGACACACATTCTCGTAAAAAAGATTAATAATTGAAGATAGTTGAATCACATGCACACATAATTGTACTACATCTTAAACAAATTACAAAAATTATTATATATTGAAGTCGAGATGCTGTTACTTACTTTTCGGCGCGCTCACAGACATTATTGAAGAAGTTGAGGACAATGACAGCTCGTGCAATCTCCAGACGGACCTCCTTGCTGGGATCATCCCAGAGTCGGTTCTCGAGCAGGTCGAAGATGCGACTCTCTTCCCCAGGTTGGAGGACATACTTGGGGCCTTTATGGGAATGAAAAGAAAAATAATTTTGCATGTTGGATTTAACAATCTATTTATTTTAAAAACCTATTTGATTAACTCGTAATAAAAGATACACCCATACATTCTAATACGCATTTCTTTCCACCATTTCAGTGTATATAATGCATTTACTAATTCTGTAAAATTAGAAAATCTGTTTTATTCTACTTAATCGTTTAGGTATGAAATATAGGAAAATAAAAATCATATTTTTATTTGTCTAATTTGTCAGATAAATAGCACAGAGATATAAGTCGTTTTTAACGTCAAATACTAACAATTATAACCGAGCAATTATAATATCTATATAATATTAATACTACATCTATTGCCTTATACAATTTATTTTAACTTTGTAAATTTTTTAATTGGTCCCAATCATAAAATGACGCTCTTCAAAAGTTGTAAAACTTAACTTACAATAACAAAGTATTAAACAATAACTGTATTTTAAGTAAATTTTCAATTTTACAAAGTTTCGATCTAGAAAGTTTTAAAAGTACAACAAATTTTTATTTACAAATTAGAAACAAAAAGTTTTAAAAGTACAACATTAGACAAAACACGTTTTTCTAATTTCCACAAAAATCTAAATAACAATAATTTTCACTAATTCTATTTATATTATTTTAAGTCTTTTAAAAATAAGCTTTGAGCACTTGTGTCGTTTGGAAATGAACAAAAATGAATTTACAATATATATAGATTTGTAATTAAATTATATATAAGAAAAATAGTTATATTTAAGCATAACATGCGAATTAATGATATAAATTGAACGCTTTTGTTTAGAATATATGTTATTAATATGTAGGGTTACCTGAATACACTATACACTATATAGAACTATAAACACATTTATCGGTTAAATAGTAATATACAAATATAGCTTACATTAAATACTGATAAAAGGCTACTAAATGAAAAACAACTTATACATAGGTATGCTTAAACGTTATAGCAGAATTAATTTTATTTTAGTGTTTAAATACGTACAGCCTAATATCACAAAGAGTAAATTTTTAGACCATCAACTAAATAGTTTCTAAAATAGTGTTAATGTTACAAGTATTGTAAGAAATTATACTTTTTAATGCTAACCATTTATCTCATTATTTAAACACATACCCAGAAATATAAACAGCTTGGCGACATTAGCTCGTCCCTTCCAGCAAGGGCACCATCGAAGTTCGTGAAGTAGCTTGTCAATTAGGTACCATTCACGACAGTTCATTTGTCGAATCAGGACATCGCAACTCTGAAAAGTGAAAATTAGAACATTTGAAAATGTTATTCAAATTATTCAAATAAAATTAGGGAATGGGTATAATATTCTGAGTAATTAAATTTGTTTAAAAAATTCGATTGAAATGTCAAAATAATTCATCAAATGTTAAAAAATAAATAGATAAACATTAATGTTATATATAATCTTAATATAACTAACACGATATTTAAGTATTTCAAGGAACGCATTTGGTAGTAATTGTGGACCATGGTTTTAATGAAATAGGATTTAGAATAATCAAAATAATGATTACATATTCTTCCAAGTCACAAAATGCGATTTCCTAAAAACGTATTTACTATCATTTTGGAAATCTGTTACAATGACTCACCCTATTTATATTATGGTGTATATTATTATTGATATAAAAAGTAAACTAAAACTTTAATTCACTCACTTCGACGACTTCGTTGTGGTTTTTGGTGGTCTCGACAATGGTTCTAAGACATTTGCGAGCCGATTCATTGGCTATGCAGAGTTTTCCCAGAGTGTGTGCCGCTTTATAGGCCACTGTTGCATTCGAGCTGTTGCAGCAAATGTTGATCGCCTCTATCATCTTCGTGAAACCGAGCAAACGCTGAATATCGCGACAAGGAAGAGTACAAGTCAAATATTAGAATTCAGTTATAATTAATATATAATGTAAGTGTACTGTTATATAATCCAAGAAGTAATGTAAGTAAGGAACTGTAATTTACATACTTATATAACGTTAATTGAGTTCAAAGCACTTTCATAATAACCTAACTTTCAAGCAATTTAGAAAAATAACATCTATTCCGGAAAGCACAATTAAAAAATAAATGTGTTTCTAAAGTATGTTCAATGTGATAACACCATTGTTTAATCACAATGCATGCGTTATATATGTATGAATATTACATTTTAAAATTGAATGCCCAGGACAGTTATTATTTGTATGAGAAGCCCGCTAACTCAAAAGCTCGATAGTTTACTAGATAAATTATGAGTGATTAGGCTGCGGCTGCAGTATTACAAAATAAAATAAAATTTAGACTTTTAAGACATTTTTCTTTTTCAAATTTCAAATTTCAAAATTAATAGTATTTATTTATTTAAAATTAATTAAATTAAAACTTTCATTTATTTATTTATTTTATAAATTATAAATAAACATATACCTACTCGTATTTATAAGATTAAGTATTATAATAATTTTGTAAATAATTAATATATTTGATTATTTATTTATTAGTAAATTATTTTTTTATTTATCTATTAAAAGATATTTTTGTTTAGACATTTATCTTATACATTGAGTAACTAGGACATGGAATACAAATGTAAGGCTATGCACATAAAAATATACATATATAAAAGTAGAAAACCTTAAATTTAAGTCATATATTGTGCTGTAGGACTTTAGTAAAATACAAATTTGTAGACTTATATAAAGTCTATGGGAAACGTAAACTAATGTCACCATTTGGTAAACATATGTCTTATAACCGACACAAAATAAACAGAGTAGTTAGATTAAAGTTGTATATACTTATAATTAGTTCATCGATTGATATTTTATTGTACCTATATTATTTTTAAAAAGTAACCAACATCAACAGGTGACTTACATCACCCTATTTTCTCTTAAATTAAATAATTATTACGTAACTATTTAAGTCTTATAAATCTTTTAGCGAGATAATGTAAAATATATAATATCTTCATTAGTGATTATGAAAATATTAAAAACTAAACTAATTATAGTAAAGCATTGGGTTTCTTCTGTTTACATCGATAACAAATCTTAACATAATATTATTGAAATGTAGTATTGAAGTATTGAATAAAAAACTGTGTACTATAATACAAAATAACCTTTATTGCATACATATATATACTCACACCCTTATAATATATACATATTATATGTCATAAAGGTTTATTGAATAATAGTGCATAATAAACAAACTCGTTCAGGTAATGTAAGAATTCGTTTTTTCGAGTAGAGTATGGTTACTTTGAGTAGACATTGTGTATGTTATAACATCTCACCCCTGTACGAGTACTAGATGCGGCTCTCTGCCCCATAAGTATGTTGGTATAGTAACGCACCTTGTCAACAAACTGCGCATTTTTGCCATTGAGGATGGCATCTAGCATGGCGATTTGAACATTGTCGGCCCCCACACCGAGAAAGTATGCACAGGTAAAAAGGATGAGATCCTCCCAACAACCGAGCTTAATGAGCGCAGAGACAGCCTCAAACCGGGTTTCACTGTCCTGCTCCTTCTGGAGACAGTCCTTGAGCGCGTAGAGCACCATGGTGTCGGCGCAGCGGAGTTGCCCAAGAGACTTCAGCCATAGCAAGGAGGGACAGGAAGAATATCATGGCAATACAAAGTTTATATATATATAAAGAAGCATCACTACAAGTGAGAGGGGCATTACTATATTTCCAGAAAATATAAGAAATACATTTTTAATTACCAAAGATATAAAATACGAATGTTTCACAGCCTAATTTTGTAATTCAGTTAAAAAATTACATGTAATTTGAGAAATTATATCACAGAAAATATTCGAAAATGATTTATTTAAAGAAATATATACACCCTGATATAAAGCCAAAACAATGATTAACAAATAAATGTAAAAGTTTTTACAACTTTTCAACATAAATTTCTTTACTGTCAACAAATTTCTGTATGGGCTCGATCCACATCAGTTTGTCTTTGTTCAACAGATAAGGACTGTAGCTCCCTACTACAAACATAACTGGATACGTGTTTCATTTATTTGCCACAAATATATTGATAAACACTATTCGCCTCATATGCTGTGGATAAATATAGAAATACAATTGAAAATAAATATGATATTGTAATAGATATTAAATAATAAAATCCATTAGACAGTAATATGAAAATAAATAAACAAAAGAAAAACGCGAAATTTTACCACCACCATTTTATTGAGTTATAAAATGTTTTGTAACATATTAAATTTTCTTTAAAGGTAATCATGTTAGACCGTGGATAATAATATTGATAATGCATGTCTACCAAGATTAAAGAATAAATTGAAAATTCCGACATAATAGCGGCTGTCTAATTGCATTTTCTTAGATTGAAGATCTAGTAGAATATATTATTCAGCATCTACGGATACTGCATCAAGAATAAAACGCCTTCAACGTAAAACAAACGGCTAAGTTCGCTATACTATATAACGCCTTCAATTTAAGATGAACCTGATTAATTTTATATGCCTATTTATTGCAGCTATCATATAAATTATTTCTATATTTCTGCGATCTCAAGTTTAAACTTTTTATTACCAGGCTATTGTAAATTAGTATACTGCACTAGTTGATTGGTTTAAGTTCTGAGGTTCTAAAACATAACCAATCTCAGTTCTTTACAGAACGAAAATGAGACTTATGTATTTAATATTTAAAACTCTGTATTTAAACGGATTATAAATTTATAAATCCGTAATTTTATCGTATAATTTTATTAAAAAATCATCAATTTTTGAAAATAATTATTAGGAAATGATTAGAAAATTAAAATAAAACGGTAAAATTTCTGTACATACTCTGGCTGCTTCTCGTCTTTCAATGGGTCTTTCAGAGACCAAATTATTGTGAACTAAATCCTGAAAAATAATTAAATATGATTTAAGGCTTTGTTAGTATATCATTACATGAAAGGAATATATAGTACTTACATAAAAATCATGAGTTACAGTAAATAAACTGGGTTAAATATATATATGATACATTTTTGCCTTAAAATTTATATATACAAAATGCTTAATCAATCGATTTAAAAAATGTTAATGATCATATGGCTTTGAAGTCATTTAATAACAAGTGGAATACGAGTGTTCATGGAATTATCTGTGAATACAGAAACATTAATGCTATAATTAATAGAACAAAATATCCTCAGAGACTTTTGTTTAAGAGCATAGGTTTTG
Source organism: Invenusta paracnida (assembly GCA_036023295.1). Taxonomy (NCBI): domain Eukaryota; kingdom Metazoa; phylum Platyhelminthes; order Proseriata; family Coelogynoporidae; genus Invenusta; species Invenusta paracnida. Next base: position 1,208 of record JAYRBW010060438.1, on the reverse strand, counting down.
AATTATAAAATACATATTATATATTTTGATCAATGAATGTTAAGAAGATATTTTTACCTATTAATATATAAATTGCAGTACATAATAATTATCTTTTTGTATTAAATAAATTTTATTAAATTAAAATGCATTGAATTTATTTTTAAAACAATATGTTATATATTATGTTTGATTCGATACATTACATAAATATTTAATTGTTTATACATAATAATACAAATGAAAGTTTTTATGTTATCATATTAAACTAACATAGATATAAAGCCCCAATAACTACAACAGTTATAATTATTTTCGATAAAATAACTGATTGTACCTTGATTCGCTCCCACTTGAGCCCTGAGTGTTCCAATGGTCCGGTCTGTGGACGTAATTCAGACCACTTACTTGCAGTGGCTAAAATCGGATGATGTGGATAATAAATTAACTTTTGATCTTTATATGTTAATGTAACATCTTAAAGTTTTAGAAAAATATATAGAGAATCCTTTGATTTTAGTCGAATTAACATAACTCTATGGTTGTAAAAGCATAAGTTCATGGAAGAATTGAATAAATAGAGTAAAGTATATACAATATGATTTATAAATTTAATATTTTAATATTTTAAAACTAAATATAAAATGTGCAATGAAGCTGCTAAAATGAGTTTATAAACATTAAAAATGTTATAAAAATAACAAAAATAACTTCATATATTAAATGTTGAATAATGACACACTTTAAAAAGTCTAATAAAAGTTGGTACAAGAGAAAAAAGAAAACGCTTCTGGACACGTGAAATATGTGAAAACATAAAAAAGACAGAAATATATGGTTCATTTTAGAAATATAGAATGTTAAAAACGAACAAACGGTAACAAATATATTTTTATTTAAACTGTAAACATCTAAACAAAACATATACAAGATATAAGTAAATGCATACTTCATGCTGTTAAAAGCTGCTTATACATAGGTATGTATAGAAATATGCTGCTGAAATAGAATATATAATAGTACAACAATTATTTGGTATAGATTTAATTACAGAATACAATTTTGATAGCTTAGTTAAATAAAAAAGTAGAGATATATGTAGATCATAGAGTAATTAATCACAGAGTTGCCACTCTTCGTCATATTGTATATAGTTTAATACTACTTTTCCCCCACCCGAAAGCTTTTGCTAAATAATGTTTTAAAAACGGACAGCAGTAAAACCGTTT
>JAYRBW010060437.1:0-10764 GCA_036023295.1 Invenusta paracnida | reverse complement strand
ACAACGCCGTATCCTCCATTTTGGTTTGCTTCTGCTGCAGAGCCATCCGTATATACATGGGTGGGGATGGAAGAATATTTCTGGCTGATGTTAGTGAAAGCTTCATGTTTCTTTGCTTCAGTATCAGCTTTGGAAGTGGAATTAGTGAGTTCCGTGTTTACTGTGAGGTTCTTTTTAATGTTCTTCCATGGTGGCCATTTGACAATCGGGACAGTGCTGCAGATCATTTGTGGGATAACATATGTGAGGCGTGTCTTCTTGCACAGGTGTCTCCAACCTTGTCTAGTTTTCAATCTGACAGTTGCGTCTCTGTTCTTTAGGATATATCTGGGGTCGGTGCTTTTAGTACGATTGTACTTTTCCCAGTAGATAAGGCAGTTTTGTTTGAGTCTGAACTCTATAGGTTGTAGTCCTGCTTCTGCGAGGACAAAGTCTGTAGGGCTACTGATGCTCAGTCCCGTGAAGAGTCTGGCTGCTCTGTATTGTAGTCTTTCGAGTTTGAGTATTGCTGTATTCGATATCCAGGGGAACCATGCCGGTGCTGCATATTCAATGATAGGTCTTATGTATCCTGTGTAGAGTCTTCTTAAGCTGTCTCTCTCCTTTCCCCAGGAGGTGCTTCTTAATTTGGTCAGGATACGGAGTCTGCTGTTACATTTGTTACAAATATTATCAACATGTTGATTGAATCTTAAGCTGCCGTCAATTTGGACACCGAGGAATCTCAGGCTCTTGACTACTTTAATCTGGGTGTTTCTGATTGTGATCTTGGGTTCCCATTCAAGGCATTTATTATCCGATGAGATTACTAGGGTTTCGCATTTGGCAATGTTTAATCTCATATTGTTATTGTCTGCCCAGTCTGCAAATTTATTCGTCTCTTCGGTGATTGAATTCTCGAGTTCTTTTTTGTTGTTGCCAGAATTCCACATGGCTGAGTCATCAGCAAAGAGGCTGATGGAGGTTTTAGGGTTCAGTTTTTCAGAGATGTCATTTATGTATATGATAAACAAGATTGGAGAGATTGCGGACCCTTGGGGTAGTCCACACTTGAATTGTTTACGATAGCTGGATTTGCCGTTGTAGGTGACTTGGTAGAGCCGGTTGGTTAGGAGGGCAGAAATCCAGTATATGAATCTAGGGGGAACGAGAAGGTTAATCATTTTTTCTTTGAGTTTATAGTGCCAGACTTTATCGTATGCCTTTTCAAAGTCAAACGTATTCAGGACCGTATATTTTGTCGCTGGGGTCGCTTGCATACCATCAGAGGCAGATTGGACTAGGCTGAGAATTTGATCGACAGTTTCTCTTTTGGCTCTAAAGCCTGCTTGGAATTCATTCAGTTTATTGTTTTCCTCGAGCCATGCTGCGAGTCTGTTGGCTATGAGGTGTTCTGTGAGTTTTGCTAAGCAAGGGAGAAGAGCAATGGGTCTGTAAGAGACGGCTTCGCTAGGTGGTTTGCCGTCTTTCAGAATAGGAATAATATTTGCAGTTCTCCAATCTTGAGGAATGATATTGTTTTGCCAACTGTGGTTGATTATGTTTCTCAGATGAGCTTTGGCTTTAGGACCCAAGTTGCAAATGAATTCGTTGGGGATGTTGTCAATACCAGAAGCTTTGTTGGTTTTCAGGGACTTGATGGCATCTTCAAGTTCTTGTACAGAGATGTCTTGTTCAGGTTCAGTCGGAGGAAGGGTACATTTTGGGATATTTCTTATAGTCTGTTTCTTCACTTTGCGATTATCTTTCTTTACGTGGATCGAAGCTACCTTTTGGTAGTGTTTGACGAACAGATTAGCCTTCTCTTTGTTGGTGATGAATTCTTTGTTGTTTTGGATCATTACTTCATTCTTGGGCTGTGCGCAAGTCGTGTTGTTAAGGGATTTCACGGTATTCCAAACTTTCCTTTCATCTGTGTGGAAGTCGAGACTAGAGAGAAAGTCTTCCCAATGTTTCCTTTTTTCAACTTCAATCAATTCCCTTACTTCTATGCATTTTTCTATCCATTCTTGTCTTCTGTTGGTGATATCCTTTCTCAGGGTGTTTCTTTCTTTTACTTTTTTGCTTAACTCTTCATTCCACCAAGGTTTGTTGTTGCTTGAGCATTTACTTTTTCCTATGTTTTTGTTGCCTGATTCAATCAGGCACTTTGTGAAGTTCGAGTATTCCTTCTTGGCATTTTCATTGTTTATAGGAGTATTTGAGCTCAGTTGGTTCTCAATGTCTTCTGAGTAATTCTTCCAGTCTCCTTTCTTGAGTTTCCATTTGTAGCTTTTTTCATGGGTTGCAAGGTTTTGTGCTTCTTTTCCATTGTAGGTAATAATGATTGGGAGGTGATCAGAGTCGAGCTCGTTGATTGTTTCCCAATTGAAGTGGTTTAAGACTGAGTCATGGGCGAGTGTAATATCCGGGGTGCTCAGGTTACCTGTGTTCCGGTTAGTGTGGGTTGGGGAGCCATTGTTAAGAGTACCAAATGCGTTGTCTGCCATCCACTCTTCAATGGTATTTCCTTTCTTATCTTCTTGGTTGTCCCATAGGAATGAGTGGGCGTTCAGATCACCTAGGATAATGGAGTCTCTATTCGTTGGCCAGTTAGAGGTGTTTATGTGATTTGTTCTGTTTTCGTCTATTGCATGATTTCGAACAGGAGGGATGTAGATATTGTGGATTTGGAGTCTGATTCTATTGGATATGGGGATAGAGATAGAGAGCCATTCTGTTGTGTTATCTACTGTTGCTCTTAGGTTGTTGTTCAATCTAGAGTATGGGATATTGTCTTTTACAAAGCATAGGATACCGCCACCTCTGTTTCCTTCTTTACCACTGACTTGATCTCTATCTCTTCTGACTGTAGTGTAGTTCTTGATAGTAGGTGTTCTGTCATTAATAATCAACTTAGATTCTTGGATACATGCTATATCTATCTTATGGTTATGTAAGAAGATTTCGAGTTCTTGGATCTTGGTCCTCACTCCGTCAGCATTCCATTGGAGGATCTTTAGATGTTGTTTCTTGTTGGCCCAGAACTTGTTGGTTTTTACCTGTTGGTTATCATTAGTAATCTTATAGTTATCTGAGGCCAAGATTCCTCTACATCCATCACATCTCCAATTGTTGTTTCTGATAGCGTTTTCTTGTTGTTGTCTAGTAAGTTTAGAGCACTTTTCTTGTTTATGGTATGTTGATTTGCATTTGATGCACTTGATAGGGTTTGTGCCACTTCTAATGGAGGTTTTGCATTGTTTGCATGTGATGGTTTGAGTGGTGTTGTTAGTTTGTGGGTTTGCTATAGCGTTATTGGACTGGGGTTGGGTCAAGGTCTGGGGTTGGATGCATTTGTGACAGATCCATTCTAAAGATAGTTGAAAAGTACGTTCTGCTGTAAATCTCTTCATCTTAGAGCAAGTTTCTGTTTTGTGATATTTTTTATTGCATTTGGAGCAGACTAGAGGGTTGTGGTTGGTGCGAATAGATTTCTGGCAGTTATTGCAAACTGGTCCAGGATTGGGATGGATATCTCCAGATTTAAGTAATTTGTACCGGAGGTCATGCTCTGGATTACAGCCTCCGGTATCTAAAAACACAATTCCGAGGTTCGGCCGAAGACCGTAACATTGGAGGAAGTTGGATGGTATTCGTAGGAACGGAATACACCATGCTCGAAGGTTCCATCCTGTAGTATTCCACTGCAGCTGCTGCCACCCCTCGGGAAGGTTAACACTCCATCCTTTGTCACGGGGAGAAGAAACAGGGGAAAACTCCAAACGTCGATGGCGGAGACAAATACTGCTACAAATCTCCTTAGCCATCTTGCAGAGACTGCTATGGCCACTATAGCGATGTGGGACTTCACTCTCCACGTTGCGCGGGTTCGAGTTCTGGAGCGGAGAGACTTCTCCAGTGCTGCTATCGGCCGCTTCATGACGGACGATAATCTGAAACAAAGGGCATCTCGCCTTAAAGCAATTTAATTGGAGTCGTTGGGAACTGGCCGGTAAATAGACTTAGGAATTTATTTTGTACCTGGTCGAGCAATTCCACGGAGGATTAGACAGCCACTGAAACCATTTAGCCTAACAGTATCTGACAGTTCTCAAGATAAGGGTCTGGTACATCTACCGTAGCTGGCGGTCATTCCATCCCCTCTCCCGCTACTCAGCTCCCCCAAATAGCGACAACTCTTCGCTATCTTTAAAGCCACCCTTTCAGTCTGGGGCCAAAAGGTTAGAATCAGTTCATACATCCCACCCAAGAGGTCAGGGTGAGGATTGAACCATTGAAGCCCTCGACCTTGACCTTAGAAATCTATCTGCTTTCTCGGGTGTAGTATTAAGAAAGTTATCTCGCACTTATTTAAATTGATGTCAGGTTTCTTCTCCTGACTCCACTTTAGTTCTTCGATAACTCCACTTTCCACTTCAGTGGCCACAACCTCTTTACGTCGGTTGGATGACCAAATCGCTGAGTCATCAACATACAGCGATTGAGGAATGCGTGCTCTCAGCTCCCGTTCTTCATCCACCAGCAATCTGTTCTTTTCCATGGCAGGTAGGGGGGGGGGGTCTTATAACTCATAGAGCGGATCACAACCCCCCCCCCCTGGAAAGAACTGGAGTGTTCCTCAAGCGGCTCCACGAACTGTCTCCAACAGACCTGCTTGACCTCAGCGAGATCATTAACCTGACCTTCCGAAACGCCTGAATCCACTTCGCCCTCCCATCTCCAAGGTTTCTTACAAGTCGGTTGCGCTCCTTGATGGCCTCAACAACCTCCATGGTCAGATACTCTTTTCTAGGTCTTTTCGCTCGCACCATCCCGATGTTGGTCTTGAAATATGTAGAGACGATGTATAGAGATGATGTACGAGAGATATCGACTCTACCAATGCGTGAAAATTAATTATCTCTGTTCAAATCACTGCAATTTTTTTCTAGTTTGTCTATTTCGAATCCGTTCATGTCCGTCACGAGACTAGTAAACATCTGTTTGAAATCCGAGTCAGTTTCTCATTCAATCGACTTTCGTGCATCAGTGTTTATCTGTTGGTAATCCGTTAGTTATCCATTGTCATGTAGCGGCGACCAATAAATTTCCTGTGAATGTTGGGGGTGTTTCCATTTCTCGTTAATGTCATTTTTTCATCTAGCGTTTTTTTTATTTCTCGCTCCATTTTCAGTGACTCGAGACAATTTTGCACCAGACAATAAAAGTATTTTCATATCCATTGACACTTTCCAGCTACGTGTGACTGGAAGGTAATTAGGCCTCCTCTGGACCAGGTCCTTGGTTTGTTTTTTTATCAAATTTTATAATCATGTATGTTAAGAGTATTCTGATTGTTGGTGAGTTTTATTTGTTGGATCAGGTATATCGATGTTTTGTATTTAAAAGCTGTTTGTGAGCTCTACTATCTTAGTGTATGAATTTTATTACATTATGTTGAAGCAGTTTTTTTATTTCAAAGTGGATGGATTTTCTCAACCATTTTTGTGTTGTGTTTCTGTTGTTGCTCTTCGTGCTTGTATCCGTGCTTGGGGTACACTTTTTGCATTTCCATGGCGTTTTACTTTAGTAGCTATATCTTTGCGTAAATGATTTGAATATTTTTGATGAGATTCACATTTGCAATTTTGGCATATGAGCTTCGATTTTGAAGGTTGATTTTTTTATAAAAGATAATGCAGTTTGAGATTTCTTTCTTCTGAGTATTTTCTTGCTGTAAACTGTCAGGTTAAGGCAAGTTAAGCTTGTCGAATATTTTAAATTTTTCCTTGGATTTTCTTGTGTATTTTAAGAAGCTCTGTTCCTGAGCATATGGTATTCGGGACATCGGGAATGTATTTGGTAGGTCAATGGACCAATGACGCATTTGTAGACACCGCACTTAAAGCAGTGACCGCTGCAAAGTCTAGCTAGGAAAGTATTTTTCTCAGATTGCTGTGATCTCCATTGCTGAAGCTGTATAATATCTGTAGAGAGCGAGTTTGTGTGATGGGCGGGTCTTTGAGGGTATTGTCGAGGTATATAGTTGCGCTTCTATAGGTCTGATAATATTGTTGCTGGACGTCGCTTCCTTGGCCATCTCATTTCTTGATACATTTATGTGTCCAGGTATCTATATTGAAAGATTGTGTTATATCTCAGATACTTTAATTTTCCTTGATGACTTGCGTGGTCGGCCTTTGTTTTTCAGAACAGATAAATGGTTTGATTGGCTGAGAAGATGGCAATAGTGTAGGTACCAAAGAAATGTATGAAAGCTGTAATTTGATATATTGCTAAGTACAGCGCCAGCATTTTTTTAAAAAGAATCTGGTAATGACGCTAGTTCTCGGTCATTGTGGATGTCTCCAGAATTGGAGGGTTGGACGGGTCCCCTTTGGTTGAAACGACTGCTACTCCACAGTGATTAGTCTCTTTTAAAGCAGATCCATCAATGTCAAGCTAGGTAATCCATCGTAGTCATCCATGTCAATCCATCAACAAGGTAAAGTCTGTATTCAGGCTTGAAATAGTCGGTGACTACCTCGGTAATGCTGTCAGGAATAGGAGTGGGGTGAGGACTGAGTCTTGTGGAAAGCCCTGGTGGTTGGTGTGGAATTTGTCTGCTTCTCAATTAATCTTGAATCTGGCATGGCGATGGATAAAAAATCTGTGTATCTAATGCCAAAGTTTAATAGGTACACCCTTTTTATGCATACTAACCATAAGTCTCTCCTTACAACTCTAGGTTGTAAGTTTTAGAGGGGGGTTATTTAAAAAGGAAACTCTTGGAGTTAGTTGCTGATATCTTGTACCACACTAAGGATGGCATTTTCCCAAACGATGGTGCTGGTTTTGGTTAAGTATCTCTTTCTTAAGTTGAAAATGAATATAATACTTTAATTTTATATTTCTTAACCCTCTAATGACCGCAAAAACATCTAGTTATTCATGATTAATTTCAGGATAAATCCTTATTAATCTTTACACTATTTATTGCTGACTTTATTACCCTCTAAGTTTGATACTTTAGATCAAATGGTCAGGGGATATTCCTCAAAAAGTAAAACCAGACAATGGCCATTTGAATTATTTTTAAACTACCTCGACATAGCTGCTTACAATGCATTAGTTCTGTTCCTATCACTTCATCCAGGCTACACTCGGAATTGTAGCCACATACGTCACCTTTTTTGATAGCCTTGGCGAAGCAGTTACTATCTCAAGACATCCAATCTACTATTGCTCCAGCAGTCGCGATTCCTCAGTCTGCTGGGATGTGTCGCTACCACGCCTTCTCACGCGATATCGACTGAAAAACGAAACTTTGGTGTGTCCGATATCGAAAGCCAGTGTGTGGATAACACAGTGAAAGCATCTGCGCTGTTTGTGTTTAGTTTGAAAAGCGTTTCCGGACTTTTCTTTCGATTGTTTCTAGGTGTTTGATAATTTTGATATTTCAGTTTATTATTTACAATTTTCACGTGTTGATCATTGTATGTACACTACATTGTTATCCCAAATTTATTTGTCTTGCTATATAACAATACCCTTTATCACAAATTTATTCGTTTTGTATCATATTACAATACATTTTGATCACAAATGTATTTGTTTTGTTCATAATATTCAGTTTTATTAAATGTACATTGTCATCCTAATTTTATTTCTTTTTTGGGAGGGGCCCACCACGGTAGCTAAAGGGATTTGTTTTCGTTTTTCTTGTAATTGTTTTACTTCAGCAAAACCATAAAATATTTCTTAAAATAACGTTTAAGTATATTTATAGAGATGTCAGGGGATTGCAGACAAATCTAACTCCAAGTTATAATAAAAGCACTGAAGCATTTTTAATACAGCGTGGCCTCCACGGTCGTTAGAGGGTTAAGTTTATTTAATTAGATTTAGCAAAAAGGATGTTTATAAACAAAACATATTCTGGAGATTATTCATAATTCTATGAAAAATCATATATTCTAATAAGTTTGCTCATCAGGGGGTTTAACTCCATAACAATGGAAAAATTTTCCGTTCTTCTCGGTTTAACCATGAAGCCGGGTTTCTTTTATAAATCTTTAGTTTCTACTATATTTTATCCAATGACTACGATTACTTTTATTAATTGTACTAGTAGTCTCTAATTCTGTCATTAAGAATCCCGTATGTAAAGCTACTTTGTACCTACTGTTAGCCAATTAAACACGTATCTACTGATTATATTACTAAAGTTAGAGTTTTAAAATTATCTAACATACAGTTCTTGGGTAGCTTGGAGTTTCATAACCTATAAAGAAGAGTTCTGCAATTTCATATAATAGATAGTAGTCACTGCATAAGTACAGTAAGATTACACACAGTTTGTACACAATAAGATTGTCATATAGGTATAGTAACAGCGCACATGGTTGAATAGGTTGGAGAAAAGAATGCCAGCTCATGATGGAATCATAGACAAACAATTTTTAACAATCATCTTGTTATAGATTCTTTTTGTGATTCTTTTTATGAAATACTTGATTTTGAGAGGTCGGTTTGTATGTGCAAAGGGACTAGTATACGACATTTTTCTCTGTATACTATCGTGATAATGTTTTCGTATCGTCAATTATTTTGCATTTTTTAATAATTTATCCTTGTGTTCTAATTTCACTCCATTTTGTATCGTTTTCTCAAAATTTCTTTATGGTTTAACGTTAAGTTCATTCATGTAATATTGTGTATTTCTTAAATTGAAGTATATATTACTCATTTACTATGCTTTTTCGAAATGACACTTGATAGTGTACGGACGTACCTTAAACGCGCTCTGATTAATTAATCAAATTCATCATATTAACCCCGACGATTACTTTCGATTCTTATGTCACCAAATAGCTTAACCCCTGCGCTGAACGTTGTGCTCTTTTTTCCTGAGCAAGTGATTCATTTCGAATTTATCCTCAACTTTCGTTTCCCAAAAGTCTATACCAAATATCAAATACTGCAATGTCGCGCAGTACACGCCCCGGGTCATCTGACAGCCGACTGTTAACCAAATCTGACTTAACAGATATACTACAAGAGTTACGTTACCAATCCGAGACAGACAACGATAATCGATTAATGAACTGAATTTTGATATCGACACCACTGCGTACACATACATGTAAACTCAACTCGCCGATGTAAAGCAGCAACTCGATAATCACGTCAGTCAATCTACTAAGCTACAGAATAGTCATCAAACAAGCCCGCATCATTAATGAACTGGAATATAAAAATAGACAACAGTACGCCATAATATCGGGAATTCCGGAAAACGAGACCGAAGTGTTACAAATAATCACTAGTAAATTGCAAGGTGATTTGGATCCTGTTTTTGAACCTTTTCGGCTGGGCAGACAAACCCATACAGCCTCAAGACCACGTCCTATAAAAATAAAATTCAAATTAGCCGATCAAAAAACAAAAGCTATTAGTCGTACCCGTGGTGATCTGAAATCGGACCCTAAAACTACCAAAGTATTCATCAACTTCGACGAAACCCAATTGACACGGTGTGAAAATTCTTGACTGCGAAATGAAAAAAACGCTTACTTGGTCAACATCATACTAAAGAAATTAAAATCATGAAAAGTAAACTTCTGTGGACTACGACGTCGTAGACAGTTTCAACCTGAAAAATCAGCTTTTTTGCTAAACGGAAATCGTGTTTTCAGTAACCGCTGTAACCATACTAATCATTCTAAAAATCAATTACCTTCTCATGGCAGAGCTCAGAATAACTCCTCTTCTCCTCCACTTATCTATCCTCGTATCTTCTGTGCTAACGTTAGATTCGTACTACTTAACATAGACAATATTCGCACCTCTTCCACTCATCTTAATATCGACGACCTCGCCACCACAGAAACGAGGTTACACCGAAATATCAAAAAGTCCCTCATAAACATACCTAACTTTATTCTTCTCAGAAGGTATCGTCTCCAACTTATCGATACTGAAATTAGTCGAGGAAGCGGGACCTGTGTATGGGTAAGAAACAACTCCCCAACTCTTCATTACGTTCCTCGTTCTACTCTTGACTATATTGATTCCACTTGGATCCTACTGACCCAATCCAAAATCCTCCTTTGTTGTTTGTACATTCCTCCTGATTGTATCCCAAATCAACGAAGCGCTATTACCGATTATCTTGTTGGGAACTGTAATCAATTGCTCATCCGTTATCTTACCTTTGGAGTTATCATATGTAGAGACGTCAATCGTTACGACACAGAGTCTATTAAGTCAAACCTCACATTGACCAACATTGTCACTGAACCAATCTTTAGCTTTGATGGTGGCGTCGCTCGTTAGCTCAGAGCAGGCATTGTGAAAGGGTGTCTTGCAGTTGGCCCATGTGATGGGGTTGATGGAGATAGCGATGGTTTTTGGTCAACCACGCACTTGGTCCTGCCAGTGGATTCAGTAGTTCTACTCATTAGTTCCTCAACTGTTCTACCTGCTATGGTCTGCGTCGTCTTAGCATTGTTGGGGAGACTGTGTTATTGGCAGAACCATATCTGATTGCTTCTGTACCGCGATATGTTGCTACATTTGAAATGGCTGACTGACGTGCATCCCATATGTGTCAGTAGTAGGGAAGGTGGACCGCGAGAACAAAGACCCCCCTCCCGTCCAATCAGGATCGAGCAAATCTCCAACCAATGAAACGCCGCAAGGTTATATAAGGAACGTGCGAGCCTGTTTTCGCTCATAGCATTCCTAGTAGTATGGAAAGAGCGCTTCTACTCCACCCCC
>JAYRBW010060436.1:0-10766 GCA_036023295.1 Invenusta paracnida | reverse complement strand
TGCGAGTAGCATCGAAAGCTCGGACCTTCTATTAAAAATATATTTATTTTAAATTTAAGTGGTTTTTCAATCCATGTAAGCCGATATATTTATTTATTTAAGTAATTAATATTAATCTTGATAACAAATATTATTTACAAATGTAAAGTTTGTAATTGATAATTTCAATAACCATGAATATTGTATTTAATATATTTTCATATTTTGTAACAGTATTATGATATAATTTTACATTAATTTGTAAATTCGATTAATAGTTATTCCAGCTATCAATGAATATAAAAGAATGTCAAGATATGCCACTAGCAAAAATTGTCTGCTAATCGGAGAAATAAAAATGGCCATCCCCATATAACATTCCTGCTATTCTATTTTTAATAATTCTATTTAGTATAGTAAAAATATAAATTAAATTATTTGTAATTATTATTGGACAAATTAATCAAGAATATCGTTTTTTAAAAGTAGTAAACATTAAGTTTTTACTACAATATAAAAAACGTGTATTATGTAAATTCAGTAATATAAATTGTAAATAATTTATGCAATAACATTATACTTTATAACAAATATCTATATATACATATCGTTTCATGCACTTTTGATATACATATATATACCGGAAGAGGGTTATTTATGAAACTAAGTACATTTAATTAATTATTGTAGTAGGATATAACGTACTTCATTATAATTAAAAATATATAAAATAATACAGCGATATTAATGGCAATAGTCTAATAATGTACATAATAATTAAATGCCAGGATTGAATATATTTGACAAAGAATAATGTTGAACTAATAAGTTATAAAATATCAATATATTTCAAATTGCATTACTGGGATCTGATTTAGTTATTAACAAAATGTAACGTTAACTATGAAAATCATTGAACTGAGTACCAAAGATCAGATCAGAAGGATTGATCTATAGTGTAGAAAAATTAGTTATGGATGATTTAATTATTACAAAAATATTATTAATGTTTTTTTTATGAACAAAATATTGTAATTTATAAATATTTATTGTTTGTGAAAAAATATATTACGGAATATTAAAGATGAATATATTCAATATTGAAAATAGCGTATTTATGTAAAAATATTGAATGACTAAAAAATGTCATGAATATATAAATTTATAAACCATACAAAACAAATCTACAGAAATAAGAGGACATCTATATATATACAACAAATATTCATTTATCTGTATAGTCCATTATTTTCCGAGGCTCATCTGATTTACTATCTTGTCGAAGACAGTATCATTCTAACTCACGAACTTCTGTGTAATTTGAACAGCACCTTTCACTGCACCTTTCTTCCCTGTCCGAGTCGGGCTGAGTTTTCGAGTTTACGAAGAGATGACTTGTGGACAACCTACATGCAGGGTGTAAAGGCATAAGTCACATGCTGTTACCCTCAACTTCATGGAAAGGGTGTGAGAATGACACTTCGACAAGCATGATGAGATGCTTTAATCAAACTTAAATGTCGAAGAGAAGTCAATACCTGACCCCTATAAATAAGATGTGGAAACCAGGAAATAAGGATATTCTCCCATCACTATTTATAAAAAAATACAGAAGAAGTAAGAAGGCCGTCGACTGAAAAACTCACATGTCTTTTCTGTGAAAACGAACGTTAATCCTGAAGCATGTTCACAAAACATTGATGCATGCATTGCAAGATTACCATGTATACTTACAAAGTATGGACAGTATTGTCGGAATCATACTGAACCATATCCCTTGAGCATTCAAGTTGAATTATACTCTCAGTTATTGCTGAGTCAGCTTCTTCAACTGAAGATGGTGTCCATGTTTTTAGAATTTACGGAAAACAAGACACGGACTTGACAGCGAAAATTTTAAAAGAGATTTCTTAATCGGTATCCAACAAGACGAAGATATTATTATTTATGAAGTTTTGAGATCTTAGAAATTGGGAATAAAAACATATTAAAGTCCACTACTGACCCGAAGGTTGGTCACAGCTCGACTGATATCCAGGGCTTCGTTAAAAGAACCTTTGTTGTATCTAAACCGTCGAGAACAAATGCAATTAGCATCCATCGTGTAAAATAAATGTACAAAGTCTTTCTAGAATGCTGAAAGTGTGATCAGAAGGCACGTTTTGAAAGGAAAAGATTGACGAAGGCGAACCCTATACTTTAAGGTTTCTGATAATAGAATTTTTAAATGACCACATCTTCTTTGAGTTTCTTTTTTTCTTCAATACTATAATGAAACAAGTCTCTAGTTGCGGTATTCTAACCTGTATGGCCACTTATGGAACATCCCTTCAGTAAGTCCAACAATGTATTATCTTTTTGAATAAAACCTGTCAAATCAAGAACGTTCCGCTGAAAAATCATCGAAAGCACCGCGATCTTCATATGCCCCTATTCTGACGTGTACATGTTGAGCATGCACTCATTTTATTCAAGAGAAAGCATTATATGTGTTTGGAATAACCTGGGTGTGAAACGTAAAGCACTTATCTATTCAAGCTTCCAAAATGCCAGGTATAAATAACTCTTCATGTCGCTACCTTGTCACTTAAAGGGGATACAAATATTATAAAGATGTTAACCGCAGCTACAAATCACATTACTAAATTGATTTGAAATAATTGATATTACATGAACATAATAATGAAACTAATGTACTACTATGAAACATAAAATCAACAAATGGCTTAGTATAAATAGGAACATTTGTAATTAAAATACTATTTCTTCCGGTAAAATAAGAAAATGGCGTAATATAAAGACCAATAGTATATAATATGTACATAGATCTAGAACAAATTTTCGTGAAATAACTATTCAAAATAATTTTTCAATAACGTAGTAAGTAAAAAAACGGGTGTATTCATTCAACGGAGATAATTTCTATACTCGACATTCTCATATAATGTAAACATAAAAATAACCCGCCATCGGATCATTTATATATTTATTTGTACAAAATAAATTATCCCATAACTGTAACTTTTTCTTTTTATTTCCATCTTTGTAAGCATAGGTATATATATCACAATTATATGCTCCTATAATCTTAGAGTTTTTCATAGCATTAATGTTATGCATAATCTATATAATAGTTTTAGTTGTTTTTAAATTATTCAAAGTTGTAATAAATACGATGTAATAATTAGTTTTTATTCTGCAGAGTAAGGGTTCTACTTTTTCTAAGGGAAAGATATCGATGACTCAATATGTTATTTTGGGTTTCTAACTTTATTTTAAATTATTAAATAGGTACTATCAATCACTGATTCTAGCTAAATTGAAAAAGTCGAAATTAATGCATTGTGGCTATTTCCACTCTATTGAATAATATCATTTTACCTATTGACTAATATATTTAATAAAACTTGTCCCTTAGGAAAAAATATGTACATTACACAAGTGAACGTTTTGGTTCTAATGCACACATTTTTAAATGGGAAAGTTAAACTATTGTTCAACACTTTGACTTGATTAAATTCAGTCAAATGTCTAATTCGGGTAATTTTGTGAAGTTCAAATTGACAAAACGCACAACATATTACAATTTTGTTCTACTAATTATAATATATCGGGCAAAAGTAATATTAAACTTATTATTTTTAAATTGCATCATGTTTATACTAACATTTATGATTTTTAATGTAAATATTTTAAATTTTACACGAAAACCATATATTAGATTTTTCCAAAATGTAACTATTTCAATGTAAAGCGAACAATTTTGATGCGGAAAGATTTTAATTTTGTTTAAACATGTTTACGTTTCCATAGTCAAGCTTTTACACTAGCATTAAAAAAATTAGGTAGGTATACTTATAGTATTACCTAAGGTAATACATACATTTTAAATATTTATCCCATTAACGATGCCTTAGGTCAAGTTTCTGAACTTATTTTTGTACTATTTCACGATTTTATATATCCTTTATAAAATATTACTTACATTTTATGCATACAACTGATTGAATAAAGCACTATTTTGTAAAAAATTAGTATAATCGCTATTAAAACACAAACGAAAATTCACAACAAAAAGGAAAAAAATAAAGGCAAATCAATGGCATAAATTAGAATATTTTAAATAATTTGACTTTCAGAAATGAACTAATTATCTGAGTTTCATTGCTTCTGTGAAAGTGTACCATTGTAACACTTTTTCCGAATTTTTGTATTCTTTTTTTCATAAGTTTCTAGTTAAGATATTAACACTTGCTATGTATTAATCTACATATTATTCACTTTGAGTTTGACAGTAAAACACATTCTAACAATTATGTTTTAACACCTTATTAAATATTCGTTTATTCGATGGCTGTACTAGAAATCATCAACCATATTTTACACTTTTGTCTTTGGAGGAGCTCCTATCTTGGTTTTCACTTTTATGATGCTGTCGTTACTGTTTTTATAATTAACAAGTTAATCCCCTTCCAAATGGTATATAGGTACATTTGGTTCCCGAGGACATGACGGTTACGTTTATATCAAAATGATTATATTTTAATCATTTTAATGCACTCCTGCTTGATTTATTAGCAGTCAAAGATTGGCCTATTATGCTTAGCATTAAAGCCTAAAGTTGCATTTATAGAGATGCTCTTATTCTGGGCTTGACGATGCTGTGGCATCATCTATTTTCAGATTCGTCACGTCAAGAATATGAGTGTCAGAAATTCTCATGGGAGATGCTTACTGCGCTCTAGCTAGTGCTAAGGAGAATAGGCTTATCTTTGACCTTTAATAAATCTGTCTAAAATGCATTAAAAAAAGCTTATTGTTAGTATCAACGTAATCGCCAAGCAATAAAGAACAAAATGCACCTAAGTTGAACCTTAGAACAAGTTTCTAGATACGGTTTTAATAGAGGTCAATTTTGATGAAAAAAGTATTTCTTCTTCTTCTTCTTCTTTTTATCAAAACAAAAACATCAGCGTCGCAAAAATGAAAGCCAACAACCGAGCTCCTCAAAAGAAAAACGTTGAAATCATATTGATGATATGAAGTACAGCTTTCAAAGAATTTGATATATAAATGGCGCCAAGATATTATTCTTACAGTATTTACTGTTAAATATGCATACATATAAATATTAAAGTAACATAATATGAATATATCTAAGCTGGAAAATTTATAAAAATAATAGAACAAAAAATAAATTAAAGAATCTTGGCAATGGCATATTTTTACAGAAGTAGTAAAAACTCACTTAAATACATGTTTAGTTATTAGATAATATGCTTATTAATATAAAATAGTTTAAAAAATAATATAATTTATACCATTGCCACGAACATTTTCTTCTATTATTTTTCTTCATTTTTCATTTTAGATATATATGTACATATATATATTACCTATTAATCTCTAAATGTATTTTAATGGTAAACATTGTAACAATTAATTGTTGTGCCCTTTTATATAAATTTCTTTAATGGCTGTATTTTATAACATCAACACCATTATAGCTTTTTAATTTTGATGAGCTCGTTTTTCGGCTTCCTGTTTCTGACGCTATCGCTTTTGTTTTGTATACATGTAGTTTCAAGTATCTATATTTACTCTATATATGAAAGATGTCACGCATTTTTGGAAATAACCAATCCAAATATTGTATTTATTTCTAACATAAATTTACATTTTTTCAGTTACTTAAAAAACCTAATCATTGCATTCACAGTTTTGAAAAACCACTTTTGGATTGCACAGCTCTATTTTCTTCTTCTTACTCTTGCGCACTTTGGTATCTCGATATGCGAGGCATACCGGCCTGGTCCTTGAGACCAGCAATGGCGAGATAATGCACCGGATGCCATTGAGAGGGATGCATCAAGAGGGATACCATTGAGACCATCGAGGCCCACGGGCCGGCTAACCTCACGGTCTATACGAATGGATCGGCTGAGGGAGGGGTAGCCAATGGTGGTGCTGCTGCGGTGATTACCCGAGGCAATGTGTCCGACCCGGTAGTGGTAGAAAGACTGCGGGCTAGGGGGTCAAACTTGACTTCGTCTTTTGAGACAGAGGTCTTAGCGCTCCGGCTGGCGGTGGTGTGGGTCGTTGAGAACAGGGTGGGCGGGCACCTACTAATTTGTTCGGATAGCCAAGCTACTTTGGCGGCGCTCAAAAATGACTCTCCCACCTCGCTGGAGATGGGCAGAGTCAGGGCTGCTATCAGTCGTCTAGAAGGACCCGCGCTGGTTCTCCAATGGGTGCCGAGTCACTGTGGCAGCCAAGGAAGCCGCGGGTGGTGCGGGGGAGCAGGGCAACAGGGCTGTATCCTTTGATGCAGCCAAGGCGCTTATTAAAAGACGCATCAGGGACCCACCACCTAGCCACGAGCGTTTGAGGCTAGTCTATGTGTGACCTCCAAAACCCGCAGGACTCCCACGAAGGGAGGAAGTCCTGATAGCGCAACTCCAGTGGCCACTCCATGCTACTGGCCCCTACAAGGCCGTTATGGATTCTGGTATTGACCCAACTTGTCCCCCTTGCAGGGACGCCCCGGAGACCTTGGAACACTGGCCCCAGCTCTGCCCAGCCCAGACGACTCATCGTGTGCGGGCGTTCGGTGGGGGGAGGGCGCCGCTCTCAGTCCTGGTGGAGGACCCTCTGGCAGTGGCTGCGTACATCCGGGGGACTCGTCCTCTGTGACGCGGTTGCTGCCTCCAAGCCAAGCCAAGCCAAATGCACCAGACTGTTGACTTTGATTTTGTCTTTGATTTAAATAGCCTTGCTACCGCGCTATCGATACTATTGTATCAATTAAAATGATAGACTATTGATTTTTTGTAAAATGAAAAATAACCAATACTAGTAAAGATTAATTATGAAATAATTCATAAATAGGTGTGTAGATGTTGAATAGTGAAAAGTAAATAAGCGTGCGACATTTTCGATACAAATTGTAATATGTGGTGTGGATGTATTCCTTCAAGCACAACCTCAAAAAAGAAAAAGAAATCAGCTCGAAATCTCTTATCCGGTGATGAAGCTGTTGAAGTCGAAACCATAAATACGACTACTTTAGATAAGAACAATAATAATATTCCTCTTCAAAGTAATAACTCCATACAGGAATGCACTAGTGTCTCAAACAATAATGCATTGAGACGTCACATTCCTTTAAGAAAGAGTAAACATGACACTTCCTCGTGTAAAGTAAGACCCGTAGAACATCCGATTACTCTGCGTCAAACTCAGATAAACTGCTCTGCTAACAACAATTCAATTGGAAACTTACGAAGTCAAATTAGAGGAATTATAGGAAGTAAGCAGGGTCAGGTTAGTGTGACCCCGCATGACCCAGAGAAGCCAACAAAAAAGCTGCCATTATGCTTACATAAAGTGCAAAAACAAGCAAACACACCAGTCAAGATGGATACTATATCCAAGTTAATATCTTGGACAGGACAGGTGGAAGAAAATATTCGCCAAGTTGAACATCTTTATTACATGCTGAATGAATGTATGTCTGTGTTTCAGCAGTTACAACAGGAATTGAAGCAGACTTCGGAAGTTGATTTTGAACTTCCAGGAAGCAGAACAGATACACCTCGTGAAATTAACACAGGTGATTTAAAAGCCCTGACTAAGTTAGATGTTATTAAAAATGACCGACCATCTTCTAGTGGTGATTCCAGACATCTTCGAATACACACAGTACTCTCTGGAATACTAAACCATTCTCTTTCCCTTCAAAATGTAACTATTCTTTTGTCTCGAATTGACGAAAAAATGGCGCTATACAATCGAGTAATGCGACGCAGATTCCTAGACGATGACTCAATAGCTAAGTCTACTGCAGGGACACAATCGATGTCCTTTACAAGTGAAGGCCAACAGAGGCAACTTACGACTGGTACGATAACTCCTGAGGTTCGCAATGATTCCTCTTGTAGTCACAAAGCTCAGGTAAATGTCACTACCAGTTCCACCGAGACCCGAATTAGACCAATGTCTGCGAAACCCTACGGCCTTCCGAAATCATTGCTGGATAACCGACGTAAGACTCAAGTACGCGAGATGGCTGAGGTAAGTCAGAACTCTTCGTCGACTGCAATACTACGGCGTCCAAGTTCCAACACAACCTTATCATCGGTAAAGCATTCAATGACGTCCTCGGGGAAGTCCAAATCCATGGATAAGCCATATCGATTTAAATGAGAGCATTTCAATATTTATAATATGCTACATATAGTTGTGAAAAATATCAATTGAAAATTATGTTTTCTTTTTTATACGTACATGAATATTACAGATATGTGAATATTTACGTATATTATTTACATATGTGTGAATATTTTTTCACGTAATCCTTTTGCATAATCTCGGTAATATGTACATATATATATATATTCATATGAATATTCTGTTAAGATTTTATAATGTATTCAAGCTTGTATAGATACAATATAATGTTATTTATTTAAGTAATGTTAGGACAGACTTTACTAAACTCGTTCGAGTTTTCTGCAATGAAATACATCTACCATTAAAAAAAACTTACGTGTAAAAGTACATGTAAAGCGTTTTGTAACTGCCTAAATTATGATTTCGTAAACTAATATTTTTGTATGGAAAATATGTTTAAAAGTAAATACCTATATAGACATTGATATACATACATAATATATATATATATATATCAAAATGTTTAAATCTAAAAGTTATAAACTCGATCTCAAAGGGGTTAATATATAATCCTTGAAGTGGCTATTATTCAACGAAATGGCTTTCATTTATAGCTAGTATTGCAGAGTTTAAATGATTTATGAAATCAACAATAAAAAAGCGACAGTGTCGCCAAATATAAAGCTAAGGAATTAGTTTGAAGATAACATTTTTAACATATCGTATTTGGTAAGTGATTCAGAAATTAATGAAATTGATATAAAAATGAAGCACACAAACTATTTTATAATGTTAAAAGGATATAATGTTTATAAAAATTCAGAAAACTAAATTTCCAAAAATGACACCTAACCCTTACATAATTATACGCAAGACTATTCTACAACATTTACTATTTGAAAGATATTATTTTAATATATTGAAATGCTTTACAGTAATAAAAGTGTTGTGTTCAAATTATAGCTGCATACATTAATCAAGTAATATAACGTTTCTACCTTTTAATACTTTTTAATAAATAGAAAGTCATTAATTTAATTGAAATTTTTCTAAATCTGTTAAATGAAAATATTCGGGATAAATGATATAATATAAATACATTATTTAGTGATCTTTTACAAGTGGTAACTCTTTAATTGACATATTGATAACTTTTATAACTGCATCTCACAGTTCATTTTTAAAATTGATGTTACAAATAAAATTCCTTTTTGTGATATTAGATGATGATGCTGTAGCATTGATATATTAAAGTTTGATATATTATATCGATGTAATCGTCAGGTGCTTGTGAAAAAATGCTCAAAGGTTGAACTTTTAAAGAGTAACTATACATATTTTGGTAAGGCACTAATTTTGATGAAATTTGTTTCTTTTACTTACTGTTGTCATACTCCTTGGAGATACGTTTTATCGGAAGTACTCTTTCTACTAATTGAATTTTTGAAAGATTAGATAGCTTGATTTTTTTAAAGTAAAAGCAGTAAGTATAATAATATTACTTATCAATGTGTTATGAAATAACAACACGAAAGGGAAAATAATATTGAACTCTTATAAAGGCCATGTTGACATAATTTCAAAGTAAAGCGGAAAATAAACATTTAGGCAAAAATTTCAGACTCTAATTTTTATTAAAATAATTTTGTTTATAAAATAAATCGTTTAAATCAAACTTACACATCATATATGAAAATTAATAACATTACAATCAAATACAACATAAGTAGCAACGTCGTTTCAAAATATAAGTTGTAATAATTTACAGTTTTATTTGCTTGAAATATTTCATTTATGCCTATTTAATTATAATATTGTTTATCTAAATTCTATAAATTGTATTCTTTCGTTATATATACAAATCAAAAAACAATAATTAATACCAAAAGAAAAATAAGACAACCGAAAAATAAAAGTAAAAAAATAGTCTCAGAAGCAAAATATTGACAATAAATTATCTATATTAAATGTTTTCAAGATATTTGAGTCAGTGATGAAATTGATTTAAAAATGTGTCAATAATTACATTTAATAATTATTTCTAATACAAATGCTATCTATTTTACTTAATTTGTTATTAGTTTTACATCTATGGTTACAGTCATATACATATAATTTTATATAAATACTATCTATTTTAGGTAATTTACATCATTTGTTATTAGTGCCGTGTTGAGTGCTGTGAAGTAATATTGCATAAATATAACAACCCTGCAAGAAAAGAAACACTTTTTTTTTAACCTACGAATATTCGATTTATGCAGAAGGAAAAGGTTCCTCAATAAATGTCATTTTGGTCCAAACAAAATCTCTATTTTTAGGAACAAGTACGGCAACACCCACCACAAGTTATGGTTTGGGCAGCTATGTCGGCGAGATATCTTATTGGCCCATTTTTCTTCACAGGCGGGGTAACTGCAGATAATTACATCAAAATGCTTCAGGATGAGTTTATCAGGGCATTACAGGAAAAAGGAATTCTGCTATCCTCTCACATCATGCAATTTGGAGCACCAGCTCATACTGCTATCAGAACAATGAATCTTATGAATGACACCTTCCAAGATCGATGGGTAGGGAAATTTGGTCCTACCCCTTGGCCACCTCGAAATCCT
>JAYRBW010060435.1:0-10766 GCA_036023295.1 Invenusta paracnida | reverse complement strand
CAACAATTTTGAGAAATCTATAGAATCGATAATTTTGAAAATATTGCAATTAACAGAAATGTGTCCCTTCAATATACTGTCGTGTCAATATGTGGTGATTTATCCAACTTCTAAATCAATCAAATGACTTTATAGGTATAATTTTCAAATCCTAACTTTTTTCTGAAGTTTATAATATGTTGCTACCTGAAGGTAAATGTATATTATCTATCAACACTAAGGAGACAAATAAGCAGGCTAAACAAGAAATTGGATAAAAAATGTTTTGTCTTGAGTCAAATTTAATATGGAAGCGAGTTCAAAGCTATTCGGCTATGTTCCTCAAGCACTAAGTCCCAGTAACACTGCTTAGTATGGTAAATTATTAGATTCATATAATAAATAATGAATTACAATAAAACAGTTTTGTTACAATGAATATGTAAACAATTGAATCGATAATTTTAGGAGAAACCATATTTATTGTTTAAATATTAAAACTATTATTTAATTCATTGTTGACATTTAAATAACTATTTTTGACATTGTTTTAGTATAATTTGTTACTTAAAAATCCTCGTTTAATAACATGCCAAAATTCTTAAATATAACAAAGGGAAGTTTAAAATCTATATGGTGTGTGGTAGTAATCAAGCCATCTTCCTCATATATTTTATAAACGAAAAAGATAGTATGAATAGTGTTAGTGCATATATGAATAAAACATGTCAAAAGAAGATATCGTGGTTTGTACAGATATTTAAATAAACAATGATAATAACTTGAATCTGAGTAGCATAGGAATAAAACATAATGTTATCATTAATTATATATATATTTTTTTTATGTATTTTTCTAGTACAATTATAGTTAACATTACAATCAAACACTCAAGTCATAATAAATATTATATAAAAACGACACTATTAGTAAACTGACATTAGCAACAACACGAATATAATAATAAGAAGCAGCAAAAAGAATTTAAACTAAAAGCAAATATTGTTTACACATGGATATAGTTGTTTATGTGTCAGTCCATGGAAACATTACAGTCCATACATTACCCTTCATAATAAGCAGTATTTCAACTACAACAAACAATGCTTAATGACTTTTAGACTGAACCACAACACAGTATTATTAGAAAAATAGTTTTAATAAATAGGACACAGCTTTTAAATGAATGTGGTACACATAAAGTGTTCCAATTAAATGTTACTCTAAACACTGACAAGCATAAAAAGCTGGATGATCATCTAGGTCATTCATGCTTGAATAATCTAGTCCTGAATTTAAAACTTCACCTGATAAGAAAAGCCGTGACATATACAAAGTGTTTACTCGCCCACTGAAAAAAGAGGATATAAACGTAATGTTGTTTCCATCGACTTCATTGTAAAAGCCGTCTTTGTGGGAATTAGTGGCTGGAACAGGTCGTATACCCGCGACGTGAATGGTAACTAAGGAAGGGTTGCCGTAAAAATGGGAGCCTGCGTCTCGAAGAACTGAAAGGTATAATAGGTATACAAAAATTATATATATATATATACAGTTAATATGTAATTAGATTGTCACGACCATATGTTATAGTTAATAAATATTTCCAGGAGTTTTGAAAAATAAAGTATATGTTTTACACATGGACTTTTATATTTGTGTGTACTTGAAAACACAGTGATTCAATTTGTATTATTAATGTTGACATAATTTATATTAGTTTATTATTTGACAAATATAATGGAATATAAGAAGATTATTTCTGATAATGTTATAAATAAGTTAATGCACCTAGTTTTACTATAACATTTAAATATAGTTTAATCAAATTAATTAATTATATGTACATAAAATAAGTTATACATTAAAAATGCAGATGAACAATGAGAGGTGCAACAGTATTAAAAATAAGATATTTTTCATACCAAAACCCTCTCCATTATAATCATAGAAGCATATTTAAATAACTGTTCGTCACATATCCGCACTAATAGGACCATCCACGTTTTAGTTAACATATGTACATTACAATGTTACATATTTAAGCGATTTTATTAATTTTTGATTTTTTGAAATTATCGACTTTTTTAAAACCTAGAAAATTAAATTAACGATTATTAATTTTTATTCTGGTATCAACTTCTACTATAGTGAAAAAAAACCACGATTTTATGCTTGTTCAATTTAAAAAAAAATTTCGCTAATCATACATAGATTTTGTTCATTTTTTGGAATTATCAATCTTTTTTAAATATTTCGAAAACTAAAACGATTTTTTTTAAATTATACCACTAAATTTGAAATTCAATTCTGTGTATATTAAAACTTACTTCATGTCTGTTTGATTTATTTCAACTAAAAGTTGATTCAGCCCCACCGTATAGGTACCGTAATGGTAGTGATAAATCATTCAAGTAGCTTTTATTGAATTTTCTAATACGCTGTATTGCAGCCATTCAATATCTGATCAGCTTGATTTCAACGACTATTCCCACTAAGACAAGATCATTGCGTTCGATTAACCTACTAACAAATTGATCAGAGGTACCCTAATGGTAGGAATTGATCAATCAAGTACATTTATTAATGTTTTCTAGTACACTATGCAGCTCTTAATAATAAGAGCAGAACGCTCTCACCATCTGGCTGGCACCAATTCAAGGAATCGCGCAAAAATTAAGTTAGAATTTGGTGAGAATTTTAAAGATTTGTTATTAAAACAAAAACATTCATGCGTCATTCAAATCCGATTTGCATGAAAATTCTGTGGCTATGTTGAGCATACATACACCGATTTAAACAAGTTAAGGTAGCGATTCCCATATAATTAATGGTGTAGATTTCGATGATGACTTTTTCCCTTCAATCATAGCATTCTTTATTAAACGTGGGTGTCTATTTCCATACTACTTCCATTTTCTAGCAAAATAAAAATTGCTCGCTGTTTATGAAAATCGCTTCCGGTTGATTTGGAAACCCTTTATTTCTTAAAATTATGCTAAAAGTTCCCTACCGTTATATGCTAAACATTTCCCAAACTCCTGTTGATAAGTAAAAATAACAAGTTTATCAAAAGAAACTTATACTCTATTATAACAGGCAGGATATCTCATTACTAACAGGAGTCAACGTTTACATAAAGCAGAAGCATTGGTAAATGTATCTTTGGATAATCGGGCATCATCAAAGTTTAAACATATAGATATGAGGTAACTCGGTTAATCCATGAGTCATCTCCCTCGTCTCCAAAAAAACGTCTATTGATGTACTATTGGTACTAGTGCTTGTGGTGTTGACACATGCCAGTCCAATGGGTGTTGATCTGGTGATTCTGGTAGCGTGATCATTACCTGCTTGTCGGCCCTCATAATATATTGTGGTACATTCATGAGGTGTACATCACTTTTAAATTGGTACCAGCCATTTGGTGGCAGCTTTCTGTATTCTGGTATCAACAGCATATCGTACTAAGTCCAATATTGTGTCGATTTTGTTGCCATCCTAATAAAAAATACGGCCATGGTCATCCTATTTCTAATTTTGCGTTTGAAGATAACTTAGAAGCAGACTACTCTTCCTTTGATAGTGTTTTGGAAACGTATCAACTGCCTGTCTAAATAAATTGTCAGACTGTGGTGCAGGTGCAGATTCAGATTGTGGAGGTGGACTTGTGGAGGGCAATCCAGCTTCTTCTTTCTCCAATTTTCGTTTTCTGATTACTTGGTTGAGACTGTAGGCATACACTTTATGGAATACATATGGCGCTAATTCCACTTTACTTGTCGATTTCTCTTGCATTGATTCATTATTTTTGTTGTGTTTTCATACTCATCTTCACTAAGTGCAATTATTTATCGGAAAGGTTTATCATTTAAAATTGATTCAGTTTTTATTCCTACTTGATTAGGTATGACCTGGTTACGCGCCAGATAGACTTATTGCGGTTCCTTGTATATTCCTTGTATTGGCGCCAGTTAGATGATAAAAGCGTTCTTCACTTATTAGTAAGAGCTGCATAGTGTATTAGAAAAAATCAATAAATTTACTTTATTGATCAAATCCTACCATTAGGGTACCTCGGATCAATTTGTAAGTAGGTAAATCGAACTCAGCGACCTTGTCTTAGTGTGAATAGCCGTTGAAAGCAACCTGATTAGACATTGAATGGCTGCAATACACTATGATTTAGCGCGTAGGAATACGACCTTTATACACGGGCAAGAACAGCAATAGAATGACTATAAAATACGCGCACATTTTCGCGCTCTTTTTTGTGATTATCAGTGCCCTATCATTTGTTAAATCCTTACTTGTTTTTGATTGGCCGGGAGGGGTAGAGGCGGTGGGGTGCAAACCCGAGGTCATCCATTCCTACTACTGTTAGTGAAATTTAATCGCATATTACCTATTACATTTTGCATATTATCAGCTAACTATGGACTGCTTAGCGTATTTTGGATTAACTTCATAATATTATACGTTCTTTTAATATTATATAAGCAATATTATTTTTGTTGTTGTTTATCTTTATTGTGACTAATCTAAAAATATTATATACACTAAACCAAAAAAAATAGAAACCCCAAATAAATAAAAATTAAAAAAGATTGTTTTAACATTGAATAATTTATTATACAATAAATATAATATATAGAATTATAAAATCAATTATGTGCAGATAATAAGTATCTCGTATATCCCCCATTCGCCTGAAGTAAAGTTCGAATCCGTCTTGTCTCACTGTCCGCCAAATTCTGGATCACATTAATATGCAAAACTTTCCATTCCTCCAAAAAAAAGTTACGAAGTTTATTTAATGTCCTAGGATTCATTTTTGTCTCGCGATTTTTTAAGATATCCAATAAGTGTTCCATTGGGTTCTTATCAGAAGCTCGACTAGGACACCTGATTGTCCTAATCCTTGCATTTCACTTGAATTCATCGACAACTTGATTTCGGTGAGGAGTAGCATATCGTACATTAGCTGCCAATTTTCATGTTGTCCCAAATTTTGAAAAGCAAATGGAAAAAGGTGGCTATGAAGAATATTTCTATAAACAGCTACATTGACACAGTTACAAACAATCAATTTAGTCTTCCCAAGATAAATAATACCAGCCCATACCATAATACTCCCACCCCCTCCAGATTATAAGGTTTCAATAACATTTTATTTACCCATTCTTGTCGGGGTTAACAAGAATCTTGTTATCTGTTCTTACTCTCATATGTTCAGATAACTCTTCGCTACTGAATTTCTCACCAATGAGTATGCGCTATAGCCCATCGCATACGAAATGCTACATGTACTGGTGTAAGTCTTTGCCTTTTTCTAGGTATTATTCGTTTAAGATTTTCTGCAGCTAAACAGCGTCGTACACTTTGTACTGATGGTGAATTTTAATTTTCAGGATCTTGGTGTTGCAAAACTGTTGAAAGCATCCTTCGATTCAGTCGAGCAGTTCGAACCAAAAGTGGATCTCTTTGGAAGGAGGTACATCGTGAAAGTTTCCTCTCATATGGGCAGTAGAACCATGCGCTTCGTACTTCTGTATAATCTTTGAAACTGTCCATTTTCCTTTGTTAAATTATCTCCCAATGACAGGCAAACTCGTTCCAGCTTTACGCATCCCCATCATTTGGTTCCTAATAGCATCTGAAATATGAGCAGGCATATTAGAACGACATATACTATGCGTGTGCTGTTAGTTACAATGTATGTAGCTGCTATTTGATTTCTATGATACATAAACATATACAACACACTTGAAGTATACTGATGTACATATACAAGTCTGTGCTTATATTTAACTGCATAATGAACTGAAAATGACCTGCTGATAAACGTCTTCAGTAATGAACCAGTTAGAATAAATTTGACGTTATTATCGCTTGCGAAGAGTATTGCGACTTTTTTAAGAGTGTAAAAAAAGACCATCCAGCAAATTTTTTATAGAAGTCAGGCCGATCTGTGGCTTATTTTGTAAGTGATTGCGGAGACGAACGTTGATTTCTTTCAGTGTAAGCAGAGGATTGTAAGCAGTAGCCGGAAGAAAAATGTGACATTTCTTCATCAATTTTTACATTTCCGGATCCTCCTCTTACTGGCGCGTTTAGCACACCAGTACGGACAATTCTGTTTGGTGTAGATCGCTTGATGTCCCTTCCATTTGACAATTTATTGAAGAAAGTCATGGCCATAATTGTTGTGTGCCCTAATTAAGCGTTCTCTGTGGTTATAACTTGTTATTTTATAGCGAGCTTGCTGTGCCATTTTGTGGATTAATTGTAGAAAAAATGATTAGGAAACAGCGAGCAATGTTTTACAATCGTATTCAAAATATTCAAACTTTAAAATTGAAATTTGATATTGATTATATTGATTATATTGATATAGGGTGCTACTGCTCATCCTGTTTTATGGGCTAATATTCTCATTGTGATGTGTGATATTCTCATTTGTTCTGTGATGTCTCATTTAGAGATGTTAATACAAACAAACAAAATCGATACACACAGTTTGACACCGCGTCCAATTTGGACTTGTGATATTCTCATTCCGATTGCAAACATACTGGTTCTATTGATTTTAAAATTTCAAAGGCTTCTCATTTGGAAGTGTGATTGTATCAATTTGAATTTCGATTGTCCCACTCGGATATGAAAAACCTATATGTATATATATAATTGTATGCATTACTACATCTATTAAATCGCGAAGTATTATTTATTGAATTTGTTTTAGCACAATTTACATATTGATTTAGTTACTCTATATATGGTTGGTCATAATTGGAAAGGTAAATAGCGATTATTGTGAGTTATTGATTTAATCTTATTTAAAAATAACATTTGTTCTACTTTTCACTTTTTACATACCTGATACGTTAGTTTCAATTTGTCAATTCAAATACAATGATTTTTATTAACGTAGACTATATTCCAGCTTTCAAAAATTAATATAATTAATTATATATCACGCGTAAGCATTACACGTATGTGCAGAACAACTACCAGTCTGCTTTATTTAAGTATACAACATATACAAGGCCACTGAACTATACATGGTAAACAACAATAAGGTACAATTGGACAGATACTATCCCAACTCAAAATATTTAAGCAATGACAGGTCATCATGATTCGGTTAAATTTAAAACAAACATGTAAAGTATACATATTTAAGTAGAATTGAAAACAATAATTTTGGTAAAAACATAGAATATCCTTTCACTTACGTAGAAAATTATTTTTTAAGAAAAGATCCAATCTGTCAAATTTTGGTCTCGTTTCGAATTCAGCCAATTTTCCGCCCCCTGCGAAACATTTCCGTTGAGCATTATTGTGACGTTCGAGTGAACGACCAATAAAATAGCGGACACCTTCGACCTCAAATTCGATGCTAGCCTGTGGACAGATCATTGGTATATAAACTTTTTCTTCGTCGGAATGCTCATTGGTTGTGATTTGACCAGCCGCATATGCGTAGCACATACAAGTGACGTTGTTATTTCCAGCTGTGTACTTGAGTAGGCAGGATCGTTTCGCATGACAGGTCTTGAAGCATTCACATCGACTCGTTACCAAGGGATCGATGTGCTTCTCCATAATTGAGAGTTCATCATTTGGAGTGCAGAAATTTGTATTCGGAGACAAATAGTAGTTTGATTCAGACTTCGATATCTTCGAATTAAGTCCTATAACTATTACGAGAAGAAACATAAATCGCATTTCATGTAATAACGAATAAGGTATGCAATGTGTTAGTTCTGCGTGTCCAAATGATAGTCTAACGTTGCTCTTATATGCAATGTGGTTTATTCTGCAAACAACTATTACTGTATTTGTTTATATGAATACAACACAAATACCATATACAATTCGGCAACCTTATAAACACAAATCCTATTGTTTATTCTTTCAAAGCGCAATGAATTAAATTATGTGATTATTCACGTTGTTAATTCTGAATTAATATATATATACGTGTTACATGGATTTCATTAGTGTTTCTCAATGTAGTCAATGGGAGTAATGTTCTCGCAGATTGTAGTATGTTTGTATATTATATTGGATTTGATGTATTACATCAAAGAATACCTTCTACCAACAATAGAAAGCTTTATAAGTATACACAAGGGGAAAAAAACTAGATTATTTGCAATAAGCCTTCCGTAGTTATAGTTCATTATTCTCAAGTGTATTATAATGCAACGAATCTGATCAGTATTACAGTAAAGTGTTTCATTGTTTACATGGAATACTTATTCAGAGGTATATCTATACACGTATAAGGTACACTGCCGGTTTCTATATCAACCAGTCTATATGTGTTTGATATGAAATTTATCCGTATTATTTATTAGGCAGCATAGAAATAATAAAAATAAGAGTAATAATATAAGTGAAATATATTTTTTATTCTCGCAGCTCCGGCTTATTCTTTCTTTTATTATGGATAAGCTATATAAGTTTAAGTATATCAATTTGTCAGATGGCATTTTAGACAATATAGTATATTATAGCTCTGAAAATTAATTTTATGTGGTTTCAAATACAAAATGATAACTATTTGTAGTGGAATATAAATAAACTTACATTGCTGTACAAAATGTGTCTATTTTAGGACGGTTTTTATTAATATAATTTAATATATAATATGTATGTTTAACGCAAAATATATAATAAATTATGTTTTTGCGGTTTATATGTTTATAGTATCCCCATTTTGCTTTATAAATAGCAGTACAGACCACTGTTTAATGCCATTATTAATTAACAGGCCTGGTCATCATAATCAATGCAAACATACATGTTATATATTTATAGAAGTCATCAGAAAACAAATCAAGAGAGCCATCGAGAAGTCACTTGATTTACTCGCCCACTGTACGAAGGTGTGAATATAATGTTGTTCCTTTCGACTTCATTGTAAAACGTTTCAAGGTGGCCATTTCAGTGGTAACATGTTGAATGTCCGCCTCATGAATACTCACATGAGAAGGATAAATTGGGAAACGGGAGTATTTGCTTTAAAACACTTAACGGTAACCAACTTAACATTAAATATAATGTTGAATATATTATGTATTAGAACAAAATGTGTGTAATCCGTTTGTCGTTATCATATTATTCATGACCTTCTAGTGCAACAATAGTTTGATTACATTGAAATGATACGCGTATAAAAAATAAAGTATTGGTGACATTGTTAATTTTCAATAAATATATCATACATGTATTTCATTAGTGTTCTCACTGTAGCAAACGATAGTAACGTAATCACACTGTAGTGTGTTTTTAATATAATTGATCTGATTAACTACACCAAACAATATATTTCTACCAACAATGAATAACTTTATATTTATACACCATGAAACAAAACGAAATTATTTACATTTAAAGCCTTCCGTTATTGTTTATTATTCTGAAATACATTGTATAATGTAACGTATCCAATCAGTATAAATTACAGCAAAGTGTATAATTGTTTCCACGAAATACATATTCAGAGGTATAACAACACGTAATTAGATTAATAAAACATATTACCGTGGGAATTATTGTACATATTTATTCAACATAGTGTTCTGTCTTGAACATTACTATACGCATTATGGTTAAGCTTTTTATTTTTAAGAATATCAATTTTTCAGGTGGGATTTTAGACCATGGTATATTTTAGCTCTGAAAATAAATGTTATGTTTAAATTAAAATATGTCAACTATTTGTAGTCAAATATATCTAAAATTACATAGATATGCAACGTTACTTGATTTAAAAGTGTAACATTGATCTACTTTAGTCCGATTTGTATGAATACAATTTATTATATATGTTTAAGGCAGAGTTTATCATAAACTATGCTTTTTGAAAAGTGGTTGATAAGCTGGTAGTATCCTACTTTCACTTTATAAGTACACTGTAAACAAATCACGTAATACAAAGACGTTATTGTACTAGTAATGTCCAATAACGTCTTGAAGCCATACAATGATGGCTTGTTGAAATTTTACGTCTTATAAGCCATCAGTTTACATTTTTGTTTACAAATACGTAAACTGAAGGCTTACGAGACGTTATCTTTTATACATGGCTTTATGATTAAAATTATTCGTTTATTTTAAAACTTGAATTCATCGATATTTTTATATTTTCAAGCGCAATATATACTACATTTATATAGCTGAATTTAGTATGCGTGTTTATGTTGAACATATCTTATTTTCCTAATTTAGAAATGGAAAAATTGCAATTGAAATGTATTCTTAATTATAGCCCTTCACTCTTTTACTACAATTTCTCGAATATATTTTATATTTCGGAGAAGAAACAAATGAACGATATTATTAATTTTAGTAAGTATGTATTCACTGCAGCATATCCTGGGGAATAATAGTTATTTGAAGAACTTCCATATCCCGTACAAAACATAACTACCGGTAGCTATAGCTTCACTATAGCTCAACCATAGGCATAGTTTATCTTTGGTTTTCAGACTATAATCATCTTATCTATAGCAAATTATAGTATGATTAAACCATAGACGTGAAGTTTTCTATAGTTTGTAACTATAGACATTTTTGTTATATAACTCTTTATTTCTTAATCCGCTTTTAACATAAGGAAAATATTACGATTTAAGTTATCCTTCTGTTATTGTTACACCACAGTATTTTATTTTTATATACATTTCGTAGATAGTTGATCCTATTTTACATATAATCTTGTAAAATTAAAAATATGTTGTATTCCATTAATGATTAAGCTACCTTGTCACTTT
>JAYRBW010060434.1:0-10766 GCA_036023295.1 Invenusta paracnida | reverse complement strand
TATTAAAAAACATAGTTAGCTAAAGTCAAATATATTTTTAAAGAGCTAACACATTTTACGCTTATTTCAATTCTTTTATATGATATGAGCTAACACACTTTTTGCCATTTTTAGCTAACAATAATATGTATGTGTAGGTCATATTATACATGTAGTGCTATTGCTAGGGTTAAATACCTTGTATTTAATAATATTGACGGAGAGTTTTGACTACAAAATTATAGAGTAATAAAATAGTTTCAAGGTAAAACTGTCAATATAAACGAATTTATAACTGTGGCTTATGAAAATTTGTGTCGAAATAGACGAAGTGTCGATATATGTGCAAAGTTACTTCTATGTAAAGTATAGGATTTTTTGTCGGTGAATTAAATTTATGTCGATATATGCGAATTATACTGCATTTTTAAAGCTTAGAACAAATTGAGTAGATTGTGGTATGTATTAAATTATGCATGGTCAATGTATGTTTAAATTCTGTCAACACTCCAGTTGCACACAGATCAAATTCCTTCTTACTAATCCAAACAGCTGTTGTTCTATAACCACAAAATGTAAAATTAGTATGAAGTTTAAATTGTGTATAAATTTGGTTTTAGTGGCTTATTTACAACATTATTTAAGCAATAAATTCTTTCTGTCCGTAGATTCCCTTGTCTTGTGTTAAAATGCACGGATAATCATGTGCTTGCCCTAACACCCCTATACCCCTGTATATATACATTGATTTATTTTTTTAATCATAGTGTTTCTAACACTAAATTGTTCTATTGCATTACATGCAGATTTTCTTTTTATACATTTAATTGCTTATGAACATCTTTTCTACCAGCTGATGAATAAGTCAGATTTTTAACTCTGTTTTAGTACTGCGCTTAGAAGACCTCTGCAAAAGGTTTGTTAAATCCCAATGGTCAGCGCAGAAGATTCGAACTCTAGACCTACCACAACTTCTCATTGAGGATCTATTGCGTCATCCCCAGCGTCCATGGCATCGCTTGGTTACCAACAGACATGACATTGAAGTTGCCTGACGTCTAATAAATTTATAGTTGAGTTGCAATATAACTTTAATAATATTGAGAATACTAAACACATTATTTACCACTTCATAATATTACTGTCTAAATACTTAACACTCCGAGAATTTCACTTTTACATACCTTCCTATCCATGCTATATCAACATGAAAGATGTGTTCTCTCTGTAAATTTTACCTATTTTAATATACATATAATAATATATCTCTATACTATGCTCCTATGTACAATTAGCTGCATTTTACATATTAAAATTCGATGTTATTATTATAATGCTGGGAGAATATCTTTAGCCTTTACAAACTAATTTATTCAAGGCAATATTCTCAATAGAGAAACTCTTTTGTCATTATACTTATATACATTTTATAATATGTTCTTAGTTCTTATATCTCTGTTTTTACCATTGGATGTTTGCAAAACTATTTACTTTGCAATTCTCAAAAGAATTGTCTCAATATCTCCGTAATTTGGCTATAAATAAAATTTAGTGATTTATTGATTTACGAATTTGAATTATTCTATATAAAACATTTTTAGATAAACAGATGGCTAATCAAAGTAGATTTTTAAATCCTGTCATATTAACACAGTTTTGCAACTGAAAGCCTATTATTAACAATATTAATTTCGTATCTTCTTTTTTCAAATATTTTGTTTAATTAAACTATAAATTAATTACAGTTTAAGTACAAAGGAGACAATATTTACTAATGGAAAGCTATAATGAAAATTGTACCTCAATTGTAACCTGAACATTTGCGTTTGCACTTTATCGTTTATAAATGACATGTTGAGCCAAACCCTGTATAAACACTTTGTTTTATGCTTTAAACTCTAGATCTATATAATATTTCACATTTTTACGTATATGTACCTAAAAAGATACAGCTGATAATGTGGCGTTTCTTTTCTACAACGTTTTTGTCCTGTTTTATTGTTTTTATTTCTATAACTTATCACATCATACTTACTACGCGAGATACAAAAAATATCTCTTTTATTTGTCTTTGAATTGTCACTCTATTTTTATTTCCTGTAAAATATACCAATATCATATTTTGATCTTTGAAATGTTTATTTATTTTCTACCGTTAGTATGCTGATGTTAATTGATCCTGTATAATCTTCAATCATTAATTAGAAATACATAAAATACTTTCAGTGTGTTTCTGTGTTTATAATAATATGTAACATGCTTGTTTCGCACTTTTAATGTGCTTACTCTTCTTTCAATAAGTGCAATTAAGTTTAAACGTTTGATCTATTTCTACTTTTTGTTTAATTTAATCTAACCTATTTCCAGAATTAATTCTAACAGGTTTACTCCGTTATATTTAATATTTCGATCTAAATAATCAGTTAAAATACTCCAAAATGGCTTTTAAATATATTTTTAGATATATTTTATTAATTTTACTAATATATGAATAAACCTTTTCAGTAATACATTATTTAACTGTCTAGGTTAGATATAACTCTAAGTATATTCCGTGTTTTACTTTATTCAAAGGTTAATTTTAAATTTGGAGTAAAAGTTTCGGTTACAGTTTCAGAAACTCATGCCGGTGTTACTTTATATCATTAACAGATATGTTTACTATACAGGGAATTTATAATGTATTATGATAGTGTTTCTTTTGCTAATTATATATATTTTTAAATGTTCAAAGTAGCTTAGACTTTTTTCAGGTACATTAAAAAATACGTAGAAGGTATCTACAAAAGAAATGCCATATATAAGAGTTTATATGATTTGATTAAAATCTATAAAATATTTTCCAGAGGCGGCGGAGTGATTTCATGACTACCCTGGGTAAGTATTCCATGGGCGCCTTATATCCGGGGTTCTATGGCTACGCAAGAGCGTAGCCTATAAATTCATCGCTACTGCGATGAGGTTGTAAGATCTAGAATGCAGGAGAGAGCTTTTCAGGAATATGGGATACTTTATTCAATCCGCCTACATACTACATATACTCATTTTTAGTTCGTCAGAAAACAAAATCTTATTTAAATTTTGAGGCGCCTAAATCAGATGCCATATATTCATTTTAGCTCCTCTATTTACCTTGTCCTGTTTTAGGCGCAAAAATCATGTTGCTTTAATATATCTTTTAGCTCCTCTAGGCACCGCGACCTTGAAAAGGCCTATAATATTTTTTTTACATACTCAAGATAGGCGCTGTCTTGAAAAAAGTGCCCTGGCTATAGTCAGGGTAGCCAGGGCGGCTCCACCGCCCTTGATATATTATATGAGCCGAAATTTTGTATCGTCGACTACAGGGTATCGGTATTCACACATTGCAACTGTTGATCTGAGTTTGTCACTAATGATCTGCATATGCCGTTAGAGCTTTGAGTAATCTATTGTTGTCTTGAGTTTGTTATTATTGAACAGAGTAGGTATTTTTATTTTTGAATGGGAAAAAGGTGTATTACACAAAACATATATATAACAGAAATCGATTTGCATATAACAAAAGTTAAATAAATTTTAGGAATATAATTGTGAATTAAATAATATAATAAAATCTGGGATATAAACGATACCTACATGTTTTGTCACATTTCGGCACGCACACTGAACGTAATGGAACTTAAACAGTAATATATATATATTTATATATAAAATTAAATGTAACAATTTTTTCTGAATTAAACATATTAAGTACTCAATTAAATTATGATTTGTCAGATATAAATTATTTGTTATTTTTAACATAATCGATTTTATTGACAAAAACTGCCTTTTCTATATATTTATATTTCGGCGTGTGACATCTTAATTTTAACTCACTATATGCGCCTTTGCTCACTTATTTCCACGCAATACATCTAATAATTATATTTTATCATATTTTAGATGCAATAAAGAAGAAATGATGTTTGTGATATATTCTAAATAAAGCGCGTGAATATATAAAAAGCAATCTAAGCTGATTATAATCATAATAATAATTATTATTAACCTTTATGAACTATTTAAAGCTAGATTTTAACTTTGTATTGTCGATGTATAGTTATTATCATTCTATGGTTTAGATTATAGTTTCATGGTATTATTACACTAATATTGCATCAAAGATGGAATAATTTCTTTGCATATAATATAGTCACATTATGGACATGATCAAAAAGCTTAAATAATTAATTAATGCACATAGAAATTATATTTGTGATATATTTTAAATAAAGCGCGGTAAAGCTATCTGAACATATATAAAATGTATAAGCTGATTATTATGAACTTTTATAAACTGTTCAAAGCAAGATATTATATTTGTATCGTCGATTTATTTTAATAAATCTTTATTATGCACTTAGTACAAGCATAGCTTTTAGTTTAGACATAGTTTCAAGTGATTATTATAATATAGCATTGAAGATGCAATAAAATCTTTTGCATATAGGTACATATATAGTCACAATATGGACATGATCAAAAAGCTTAAATAAATGCACATATACATATATACTAATATTAAAATGGTAGGTACCTATGTGAATTATTATTTTAAATTGTGTGTAAAGTAGAATAAACATGGTTACAATATAGCTCAAATTAAATTTCTTATTGAAGTTAAATATTTCGTTAATCCGATATGTTAAAGTTATTGTGCCAGTTTGAAGATTACCTACTATAATACTGTACTGTGCATTTTGCATCACCCTATATATAAATTATATATATATATATAAACGGGAAATCATTTCTCCGAGTAATTTACTTCTGAATTCTAGACACTGCTTCTATTTTAAAATCATTATGACAAGTACTTTTTCAAATTGTCCTTCTGTCGATAAATCTACTAGGGCCATTGAAGAAACGAAAACGCCTAATCACGGAGATTTGACGGAAGCCCTACAAATCAGCTCCAAACATTTGAATAACTTCCTACAATATCAAAAGCATCACCGTCGTTTGGGTGCAATTCACTTGGCCTTTGGTTTACTAATTATCTTTATGGAAGTCGCTGGTTTAAATGCGTCTCGTGGATTTATCATCTACTTCCATCCAGGAAGTGGTATTTGGTGTGGATTTTTTCTTGGAGTGGCTGGAGTACTACAAATACTTGCTGGACGAAGGGATTCCTTTCGTCTTCGTCTTACCTCTCTCACGTTGAATATCATTTCCATAATAATAGTCTTTGTTGGCTTGGGTGTGACAGCTGGAGAGCTCTCCATTCGAAGTCAGACTCCTGTTCCTTTACTCTATGATATTGAGTTTCGGCCACATTATAATCGTGAATTCTATGAACGGGGCAACACATACAATCTTGTCAAAGACTGTACATTTATAGCGGTTTTTTTGCTTTCTTTCATATCACTAATGACTCACTCCTGTTTCAGTTGTAAAGAAATAACTCGCCGAAAACATCGATACTCCAAGACGATCAAACGGGCCACTGTTTCTTACATAAACATGACTGGGAAACCCCAGAAAAAACAAGAGCAGCATACTTCGAACACGAAAATGGTAAGAAGTCTGTACGGAACTGAAATACATAAAAATATTCAAAATTTTGGAACTGAAACCCAGGTGCCTAGTAGATCTGAGCATGTTAACAATGCTGCATCATTAGAAACTATGCAGGTTTATAATTCAAACCAGGATCAATTAGGACATTCAATGAATCAAGACAAGGAAACTCAAATACCAGCAATTAGGCAGGATCCCCCTTACCAGAATCTGTTTGCACAAATTCCTCAATATTATCGCATCGAAACTCAAATGCAACCAATCATGTTCGGCCACCCAAATCAGGCTCAAAATGAAACAATTCCCCAAGGTTATCGCAACGAAACTCAGATGCAACCAATCAATTACGAACACCCAAATCAGACTGAAAATGACCAAATTCCTCACGGTTATCGCAACGAAACTCAGATGCAACCAATCAATTACGAACACCCAAATCAGACTCAAAATGAAAAAACTCCAAAAGGTTATCGCATCGAAACTCAGGTGCCACCAATCAATTACGAACACTCAAATCAGACTCAAAATGAAACACTTCCCCAAGATTATCGCATCGAAACTCAGATGCGACCAATCAGATATGATTACCCAAACCAGATTCAAGTTGAGTTAGGTCCTCAAGGTTATCGCGGCGAAGTTCCCATGCAACCTTCTCAAGCTGCTCAATACTCTTTCAATGAATCTCAAAATCAACATGTTGGATACAAATATCCAGATCAGACTTACGCGAAACCTGTTGCTCCTAAGTTTTTCGCCAGTCCTGCATATCAATTCAATTATCATTGTGCCCCGTATAACTCAAACGAAACTCAACAAAAAAACCGTCCTCCAATGGAGACTGGGCGAGATAGCGTAACGGAGAATTATATTCCGCCACTGCCAACTGCGCCAAAGGGATTTCATCTGTAGTTACGTATATGTTGGTGGTATATATATATATTGTATAAGTATATTTAAATTTAAATTATTGATAACTGTGATTTTCAAATATTGATTTATTAATCCAAATAGTTCATGTAATTTCAATTTACAACATTTTAGAAGTAATTTATATTTAGATTAAATGTTGTTTTTAGTATTAATATTCAACATTTAAAAGCTTACAATATCACATTTTCATTTTTATTATACTAAATTATACAGCATTATTATGTAATAATGTATTATATCTATAGGGTATATATAAAATTAGAAAGCCGGTTTAATCGTTCTAAAATTAATATCTAATAATTGTTTGAAACATAATTACAATGTGAAATATTTAAATAATATTAGATAACATTAGATAACAATTGAAAATTATGTATTAGATATTTTCGTTAATATTATTTAAAACATGTCTTTATAATTTTACATATTTTGTTTATTAATATATAAAATATCTATTAATTACACTCAGGATTAAATAGTTTTATTGTCACACTAGTAATATGCTAAATTTTATCAACTGTTTCTCCGATAAAAATTTTAAACATTTAATAATATTGATATACATGTATAGATGTTCTTTAATTAAGGTTTAATGTTTACTTATAGTTATCATATATATATATTATGTAATAGTAGAACATCACAAGTAGAAAATTAATTTTAGTAAGTTATTTTTTCATTTTACCATCGTTAAGCATATAGAATACATTTATTAAATATAAATTAAATATAAATTAACAATATTTAGAAGATTCAATTCTGGTAGTTGTAAGCTAGAAAAACAAATCGAGTGATGCATTATTAAACACCCAACTTACCTATACATACGTAAATTTTTAATACGTAATAAATTAATTCTGCTATAATTTCATATGATTTTTATTATCCTTACCTCGACTAGCTTAATTATAATATATCTGTATATATACTCATATTATACGTCTTACTACTTTATATTAATATTAATAATAATAATAATACTTTTTACTTTATAAACTACTTTATATCATAAGTACTTTTACGACAAACTCTTAAACCCTATATGTGAGGTTATAAGGAACGCGATAGTAATCCTTGTAAACAATATTTCGTGGAAATATAAATTACTATTTATGATTTCGTATAATTAAGCATTAAAAAATAATACAAATCTAATTATAAATATATATATGAAAATTACACCAAATTTAATTTAATTATAAGACATTTAATAGCGCATATAGTATTAAAGCCCGGTTTATGGGAAGTTTGGTGTTACTCGTATGAGGTTAAAATCAATTGTTAAAAGACACATACTGTTGTTGTTATTATTATTATTATTATTTATATTATTATTATTATATAACTAAGAGTGGGATGTGAAAAATGCTATAACTTGATGAGTTCCTCCAACTTGAAAATGATCGAATATTATATAGAAGGAAACCATATAAGTATACTATCAAAAAAATTATCCACAAGAAGCTATAATAACGTTTTAAACCGAAGTTTTAAGCGTATTTTTCTTTTCATCTTAAAGCGATTATTTTAGTTTTTATTAATTTTAAAACCATTTCAATGAGTTTCTCGAGGACAGTTCTTGAATTTCGACTTAACTG
Organism: Invenusta paracnida; assembly: GCA_036023295.1. Lineage (NCBI taxonomy): Eukaryota > Metazoa > Platyhelminthes > Proseriata > Coelogynoporidae > Invenusta > Invenusta paracnida. Next base: position 2,715 of record JAYRBW010060434.1, on the reverse strand, counting down.
CCCAAAATGTTTGCTGTGATTAAAATGTATTTTATCATGGTCATGGCTCATATATATGGATAATAAACAATAAATGCATCATAAATATTCAAACAATCTAATGATATCGATCTGTATAAATATAATTTTAAATTATATAAATTATAAATAATTTATAATTTATTGTATATTTATGATATAATATAATGATATTTAGTGAAATGATATTTAATTAATTTAGGTACTTAAATATGAGCAATATAGATTAATATGCATGATAAATATGTCCAGCACGTATAACTATATAATGGTAATTATGTAGTTCTTTAAAATATGTATTATATTTTAAATAACCAATTAATATTACACTAATTAGTTGTCCTAACTTATCTAGCTTAACTTTTAGTTAGATATTCATTTAGATGAGTGACCAGCAACATATACTTAAGCCATGCAATTTATGCACAAATATGTTGAGACCATATTAACAAACACTATGGCGGCCGAGAAGGATCACACAGTAAATATGTAAGAATAGGTGAATATGTAGATATATTTCAGTAATACATATAATTGCAAATATGTCGACATATTCATGTTATTTATATTTTCGATATTTGCATATATGTCAATTCACGTCTATAAGCGCCAAAGCTGTTAAATTGGATGCTTCTGGACCACACCAGACAACATATTATAGACTCACTCCTTCGAATAAACCAAAAGCTTTCGCTCAGGAAAAGTACGACCCGCAGCAAATCCTTTCCATCCGAAGAATAATAGAAGAGTTCAATGTTAGATAGAAGTATCAGTGCAAATTACTCCGTTTATAGACTTATCACTAAAGCATTTAACAGCATTTTAAGATCAATGATTAAAAAGATTCTCCAAGAATATGGCATCCATAGTAAGATCGTCAGCCTGATTATCATGATTCTATAATTACACACATACTATTGCTCATATATATGTATATTTACAATCGATGGGATCAATGCCATGATCCATTCGATATAACAGCAGCTGTGTAATAAAAGGAGACACATTAGCCTTTTTCCTATTTGTCATAATTGTGGACTATACATATTAGGTATGCACTTCGAATGGCAATTCATCAATGCACAGAGGATATAAGCTTCACCTATCCGAAAAGAATATCAAAAAGATATCCAGCGCGCAATTTGGAATCTATATATATATAGACTTCGAGGACGCTGGTTTATCGGAAAAAGATATTAACACCAGAATAAGCAGCTTGCCTTTGCGGTCACAAACAAACTCGAACAAGTATGGAAATAAACATGTTCAACCAACAATTAATTGAATTGAATATCAATATGCAGCCAAAACACTCATTAGAAATTTAATTATTTGATAAAACCGTTTATGGGGAATGATAATTTATTAAATTGATTACATTTTACTTATATATAACGTAATATCACACTATAATTAATAAAGCAAATAACTCTAATTATGAAGAAACTAAGTTACGATGTTGACTGGTTTAACAATATGGAGTATATTAATTACCTACAGCAGGAAACGTTGTTTATGGACTTATAGGTATAATTTAATTTAAAGTATATAATTATTGTTACTTTTATTTAACAGAACTTTAAGAAACACATTTTTAGTTTTAAACAATCTGTTATATTATTGCATAATGTTAATATAACACTAATGCTTATATTATATAACATATTTTATGTCTCTATAATCTATTTAAATATCGCATATTTTATAGAATTTTGAATAAGCTTTGTTTGAGTTTATATAGCGTGCCTATTTTAAAATAATGAAAGTTTTTAAGTATGCACAAAGGGATAACTTTTATTAAATGTTAAAAGAACACAATGTAGCATTGGATTAAATTTAATAGTTTCAAAAATAAATAATTAAATTGAAATAATCTATTTTGATAATTATATGTATATTTTTAATAACAATTTTATTAGCATTTTATTTTGAACATGTATTTAATCATAAAGCACCCATTCTCCCTTTGTTCTAAACCTTTTCTAAACGTAATAAACACTTTAAATACGAAGTCGAAAAGTATTGATTAGAGTATAATCCAGTTATAACAAGCTCGCTTATAACAAGCCATTTAGCTGACCCCGGCAAAACTTGTATATAAAAACACTATAGTAGCCTCGGTTATTACAAGTATGGTTATGACAAGCAGATTTTTTGGTCTTTAGTTTATATGGCTTATGGCTATGCATAATTAGTAATTACTCAACAAGTAAACCTTATCTTTATTGTACATTTACAGTATACTCCATTTATAATGAGCTCAGTCATATTGAGCACCTACTTACTTATAAAGAGGGCAGTTAAATGGTCTTGACACAATGTGTATATTATTAATCCTGAATATTAATAAAGGTCATTGTTATTACTCGAGAATCTCGAGTAATAAATTTTCTTACTTCTAGAGTAATAATTTTTTTACTATTACTATTTTTTTAGGCAGTAATACCGAATTCTTAATAAATAACCCTAAAGATAGTGAGATACTTGATAATTGTGGTGTGGTAGTGGCCATCCTCCTTATGATAATGTATGTGGGTTAGTGTTACTGGGATGATAACACAGTCAAAGATAGTGATAGAAATGCAAATTATAATTATTAATATTTGATGATCTCTGCAATTAATATATTTTATATATAATATATAATAACGTAATTTATAATTTGCGAGATTCTTTATAATCTCTTATTATTTTTTT
>JAYRBW010060433.1:0-10767 GCA_036023295.1 Invenusta paracnida | reverse complement strand
ACATGTCAACAGTCCTTTTCAGGGCTAACACTTGATGATTGATTACCTTTAGTTATTTCAACAATTTATGAATAACATGCACTTTTAGAAAATTAATGAAGGTATAAAATTTTTTTAATTTTAATGAATTTTGGGTGGGGCGCGTTTATATTGGCCGGGGGTGTATGTGTTCAAAGACACATAGCTTTTTATATTTAAAAAAAGTTATGGATAATTAAAAATATATTGATTTTCATTTTTTTGTTAATTACATTTACCATACACAAGAACATAAACAATAATTGTATATTAGTTTACCAAATTACTCAATTTTCCTAATTATGATAAACTAAGATACCATAAAACGATGAACGTAAATATTTATATACAATGTAGGAATATGGTTTAATAAATATCACTGTACTGTAAGTTAAATGTAGCAATATGTAGATAGTGCATAAAATATTTTGAAATATCGGAGAAGGAACACTTACAGGAATATTGTCAAAGTTGATATCATCGTCATCTTTTGGGGCGCATTTCCCGCAGCAAAAGTTGCAACAACAGCAGCAACACAAGCAGCAACAGCATCCAGTGATAATGAAGCAAGTTATCAAACAGCACTAAGGGTAAAAAGAGAGTAAAGTATATTATTACAAGTTAATACTATAAAATAATACTGAATTTTATTAAATAAAAAGTTCAATAGCTATATCCATTATAATAATATACAGCAAAAAACAGTGTAACTTCACAGTAACATACAGAACATTTGTGTGCCTACTTTGAATTATATTTCAAAAGTTGTCTGTGAATTTAATTAAAAAATTACACATAAAATAGAATATATAAACAAAGATAACCTGTATATACACTCTATTCAAAATAAGTGTACATTCACTAGTTTTGTGATCATCTCTTAAAATATAATTGACGCCAAATTTAATGTATACTTATTTATTAACGGTTAAATGAGAGATATATTCTCAAACCTATAAATAACACGCATTGTATGTAAACAGTATTTTAACAATAAATATAATATATAACTACGACAAAGACAATAATATTTATACTAAGGTATATATTTCTAAAAATAACTATGAGCGTAATTATAAATATAATCACATAAACAAAAAAACAGATCTAAGATAATATGTATAACCTGGAAAATACACATAATTGGCATATAAAATGCGCAACTTTCAATGAAATTTATATATAAAACTAGTTAATATTTATAATTGCCATACACAGAATTCATTTATATATAAATAATGAAATCTACTACATTATTTAGTTTTGATATATAATAAGAGGTTATTCTAACTGAATCAAGCACAAATAAGTAAAGAACAAGATGTTAAGAAATTTGTGCACAATTTAAAGGTAATAAACATAATTATTCAGAAACTAATAATGTCAATAGATAAGTATAATTGATTTATTAACAGATATAGGTATAAATACATACAATGTAAATAACCGAAAATTAAAAATAACTAAACTTTATATTTATATTATAAGGTAAAACAAATTATATTAGTTATAGGTGATAGTCTATGTACCTTTATTCAAATAAAGTTCTATTATAGTTACTTCAACAGAAACAATGTAAACATTACCAAGAGTTGTCAATAAATATTTGAAAAAAGTTACCTTCAATAAAGAAGAACTATAATAATAATATAAAATATATTTCATCACATTTGATTGTTATAATACCTTGTTATCTTCGAAAAATATATATTTTTGTATGAATTATTTTAGATGAGTATAAGATACATTGTTTGTGTTAGTTAAATAGTAAGTTTGTTATCAGTGTAGTGAACGTATCGAAAGTATTTAGTGTTTACAAAACTTGGGTAAACTAACCTTCAAACATGGATTTTTCAATGCGAAGTAAAGTTTAACACTGTCTTCTCCAAATTGATCAGAAACGTATAGTCCAAATGAACCGTATTGATCATAAATACCTCGTTTGGATTCGTCACTCAAAATTGTGTAGGCTCGATTAATTTCTTTGAACTGGCAAAAAAAGAAAAAGATGTAGAAATAAATTTCAAAAGTTAACTTTATATAAACAAAATAAAGTATACAGTCAGGGAAAATGTTAAATTTGTAAAAGGATGTAATATATAAAAAGCAATCAATTTATATATCAATTACAAAATAAAATACAGATTGTCAGAAAATAACTATAATAATAAATTTCTGAGTCCTTTCAAAAAGAAAATACTTAGTTATCTTACCTTTTCTGTGGATTCTGGATTGTCAGGATTTTTATCAGGATGATACATAAGAGCTAACTGGAAAATAAAGACACATTATAAATTAATAAACTTTTAAAGTTCTCTAAAATAGGAAATAGAAACGGCAATAGTGGAAATGTGGAAATCAAAATTAAATAATATGAACTCATACCTTTCTGTAAGCTTTCTTGATTTCTTCAGGTGTTGCTGTCTTTTGAAGACCAAGAACATCATATAAAGAATGCCCACTGGTGCTAAGTTTAAAATAAATAACTGAATATTAATTAACAATAGAATATGTCATATATGGACAAATTTACATTTACATTTCTTCTATGAATACAATTTGAGTATTAAACATGTAAAGTCAGCAAACTGCATTTTTAATGTATACATTTAACTATAGAATTCTATTATTGTTGACAAATATGTATTACTAAAATCATATACATAAATCATTTAAATATAAGAAAACTTGTCTTTAATTAGTTGATAAAACAAATATGTAATTCTAAATATAGTGGCTTCATTAATATATTTACAATAAGTAGTAAAAACATTTTTTACACCAAATAAAGATATTACCCTGAAGTTTGTTAGTTTCTATTATGTATTTTAAATATAAGATATCAAATTAAATTTTTGTGCTCTATTTTTATTAAAATAATTGGGTGTGACATTCTGACCAACCTGCAAATCATATTTTAAATTTAACTGAAAGATAGCTGATTTTTAAAATGATGATCATTAAGAAGTTAGTCATAAATTAAAATAGTGAAACCAAAACTAAAAATGATAACTTATTTTTATAAAGTAAACTTTATTAAACTGTATTAATCCATGAAAACATTTAATTTTGTGTCATAAAATTGAAGGTTAGTGGGATGTTGTAGGTGAATAAGTTCATTTGTGGTATGCAAGAAGTAACTGGAGACCACTTACTGGCAATCTCTACCTTTATAATATGAAATATAGGATTACTGGATGTTGTAGATTTCTTGTAAACAACCATCACACTATAAAGAAATAACTTTAACCCAAAATTAGTATGCTGTTGCATTACAAATAGATTTGACATATTTCTTATTTTATAAAATATATTTTTAAAATAATGTATCATTATATAATATATAATAGATACAATTATATTTATATTTTATAATTTTATTCAAAATTTAGTTTTCGATGATGTACCATAATAGTATATAATATATATATATATACATTTAAGAATGTATACTAGTTTAACATTTTTCTATATCCAGTAAATTATATAGTATCAACAAATATAATATAAATTCCTGAAATATTACTATTTTCAATTCAATCTCTGTAAGGGATATCAGAGAGAATAGATATATAGATATATATTCTAATTCTAAAAAAAGGATGTTTAAGATAAGGTACCATAATAGTATGTGAAAGATATTATATTAAAAAAACATTATCAGTTCAAAATATTTAATATACCCACTATAAAACGTTTGAAAACATTTTTTTGACAAATGTATAGTGCCTATAGATAAATCTTTAGAAAATTTATAATATCTAATTTACTTAAGTGGTTTAAAATAATAATTAAATAACTACATTTTTTATGTATGACTTTTATTTTTTTACATAAAAAAGAAATATATTAATTAATGTATATATTGATTTTTAATAAGAAATTATAATGGTTTGTATTTTATATTATAAGTGTGTTATATTTCTACCAGTTAAATGGAATAATTTAAATGAGAAAAATATATTCTATTCTATTCAATGGAGTTATTATTAATATAAGTTAAATATTTTAAAAGTATAAAAATATTAATTTTAGACATTTAGCATGCTCTTAATAATATTTTAGTTCAGTCGTTTTATCACTATCAAATATGAAAGATAAATTAATTGGTCTGGTATATTTTAATTGCATGTATTTGTGGTTATCAAGATAATTGTGTGTTACACTTATAGTCAGTGATAGTATACTTAGAATCTTGACTTTGTCATGATATATAAAAAGAAAATATATAATTGTAAATCATACAATATAGCAATGCCTATGACTGATGAGTATGGAAATACTATTATTGTTCTTATATTTAATAAAAATAATATATAATTGACATTAATTCAATAATATAATGCAATGCCTATGGACATGGTACTAATATTATTAGGTAAAGTTAATGTTTAGTGGCATAACAAAATCTTTTTTCAAATAGATTTCATAGATTACCAAATAAATATTAATAATTTATATCAGGTTCTCCTATGCTTTGCTGACCACTGTTACTTACTAATCGTTTTCTCTTTTTTATCGACTATATTGTAACTTTTGTGTTACATTTATTACCTTATTTTGCATATTGTTATCTAATATTTGCATACCTACTATAATTCTATTCTAATACCTATTTAGCTGTAGGTACTATTACTAAAATATATAGTTATGTCTACATTATTGTACCTATACATTAGTAATTACCATATATCAGTATTATCATATTGTAAATCAATTTCTGCTGTTTCTTTTCATCAAATTATGAGTATTTTTACACATATATTGCACAATTTCCCCTCCATAATTTTGGTGAGTGCCAGTTATATAAATCAAGAAATGCTCTATTCCCAGTTTATGAATACCATACCCGAAGCATTGCTAAAATGTATTATATCATACTTGAGACAAATGATACAAACACACATTCTTTTAAATTTATTCACACTTTCATAATTTCTTTTCAGCATGCTATGTGTCATATTCTCTTCCCTTATAGTTAGCTTATACATGATTATTGAGGTTATATTATAAATTTGTGTGTGTGTAGATTAAGATATCACACAATGAGACCATGTAATAAAGTAGTAACTATCTATATGGTACATAGTAACTAAGACCAAAGAGAAGGAAGAGAAAAGATGCTCATTGCATCTGTAAGTCATTTTCATGGCATTAGAAAACTCTTGCCGGTATCAATTATCCCCCCCCTCAGGCTGACCACTGACAACAAAATTCTGTGATATAACTTGAATTTTCAACTATGACGATTCATATCAGCTTATGCTTTCAGCTTTTTCCTACTCTTCATTTTCACACAGATGTGGTCTTGCATGTAGGTGGTCTGCATTTATAAATTCTTACAGTTTGCACTGTTATTGAAGGAAAGGAAACAGAAAGGAATAGATTATTATGAGGCAATAGTTGTTCTATTGGTGGTCATTACATTGTTATTACATAGGGTTCCTTTATTATTTAGAGAATTATATATTACAGCTGAAAAATATTTTCAATAAATTATAATAGACTAATCTAATTTCATTCTACAAAACTCAACATTATGACATATTGCCACATAAGTAGATATAAATTACATTACAATATAATATTATCAAATATTCAAAGGAATGAAAAATAGGTATCTGTCAAATATGTTATATCAGGGAGTACTAGAAATTATAAAGTCTGGTAAATTATATAAAATACAAGACTGTAATATTGATAATTTATACATATGTAAATGCAATGAAATGAATAAGAATTTTGTAGATATAACAAACATTTGTATTTATCTATTATAAAGTAATAATTATATTATTATCAATAGTCTATATAATAATTATTAACCTATATATGTGATGATTGAGTGCCCAAAAAATATCTCAAATAATATAATAAACTTAAAAAACAGAATCTACATGAAGGAGTGTATGCCCTAGATATATTATTAGCATATTTTGCTTTGAACAAATAATGGTACTTTACCTGTCTGATTGAACATGCCTACTCATAACTATGTATGTATTTATATTAAATGCACTTGGCATCTAAATAACAATAGCCAATAAGGAAACACTAACAAACAAACTTTCAACTCAAATTTTATATAGCCATTGGGCAGGCAAACTTTTTAGATTGTAATACCCTTGTTAAAAGGTTAATAACATATTTTTAAATAGTTGGTACCATAAGACAACATCTTTAAAGTATGTAAAAACTATATTAAAATGTAGTAAATATATATATGGGTTATTAGAGTCTGATACTGTGTGACCCCAATTGTTTTGTATATAAAGGTGTTTTTAATAAAATAAGTATTAAATCTTATTAACATATTAAACGTATTAAATCTTAATAAGTATTAAATAAGTATTAAAAGTATATAAAAAAAAATACTAAAACAAATTCAGCTTCTCTTCTTATTTTACAATATATAAAATATGTGTAAAAAGGAATATCTATTCAGTTTTTTATCAAAAGAAGTGTATAGTGAGATAAACTATTTATATAACACATAGTAAAAAAATCAATAATTTGAAAAACTGTTTTTAACCCTTATTATATATAACAAGCCTATTTTTGTAATGTGGAATACCAAGCCTGGCCAAAAATGTCCAGTGTCAAATTTTATTGGAGCATAGAAATAACATCAAATATAAAACTTACAGTTTTCAATAACATCAATAGCATAAAATAGAAGACTTTTACAGTTTTCAAATGAGTTTTAGACACAATTTGGGCACCCTGGAAACCAATGGTCCTTGCAAACATCTGCTTTGCAGGTGTTGCATGTTTGTTTAATTCGTCTTTGGTTTGGGCAAAAGCCACACCTTCCACAGATATTATCATTCACAACAGCATGTGTGGGCTCAATATTTACGAAACCATGACCTACTGTTAGGTCCTTCAGCTCCTGTGAACTCCCATTGAAGTTGGTGACTTTCCAGTGTTCCATTCTGGCGTCCAGGGTTGGTTTCATGAGTTTGAAGTCAAGATCCTTGATGGTGTTCCTGCAAAACACTTTCACATTTCCATCTGGAGGGTTTCTCATCTTCAGAAGAATCACACTGCTCATTACAAAAAGGTCCAGGAGGTAGTACAACACATCTGTGTTTCTGCCACAGTGCCTGCAAGATGCTGAGTAGTATCCCTGCTTTGTTTTTCTTTGGTACATACAAAACAATTGTCTTCAGACCATCAAAGATAAACTTGCTCGAGAACTCAGCTCAATTCTTGTGTGGCAGCAGCTGCTTTCGTATCTCAGGCTTGTTTTTGCAGAGTGCCAACAATTGTGAGACCATCTTTCCATAGCTTGCCCACAAGTGAGATACTGATAAGTAATTGTCACACATAATTCTATGTCCAGTTTTGACAAATGGACTCACCAGTTTCAATACAACATTTTGTATAGATAGAACTAGGTAATTTAGAACTTTATAACATAATTTTTGCTCAGCGCTCCCTCTATTGCATATATTATGTCTATGGTGTCAGTCTACCTACCTAGTATATATGCTATTTATAGGTAGCTAAGCTTTTTAATGTGTATTGCAGACAATACCAATCAATTTATTACATGATTAGTGTGGTATATACCACATTTTAACATTTAACAACAAGCCTATTTTTGCTACATAGAATACCAAGCCTGGCCAAAATGTCCACTCCTGAAAAGAAAATTCTCCTGTAAAAATACTGTGTATTACAAAAAAACAAAATAATGACTAGTGGAAACTACATTATATAATCTTTAAACATGGAACAGTTCAATATCTGAAATGGAATAGAAAAAAGTTATTGTGTTTTTCTACAAGAGGTGTCCAGGCTTGGTAGGTAAGGGTTAAGGTGTTTTTATAATAAATTATTGTGATTTTTTTATCTAAAATGTTGAATAATAGTATAAACTTATTTATAATTAAATACATTTTCTATAAGTTTATTAAAATAGTTGTTTATAAACGTTATACAAAAAATTCTGGCTCTCTTTTGATCATAATTACCTATGTAAAAATACTATATAGTATATAAAAATGCCCAAAATTGGATTATAATATTATATATTTTTAAAATATAATAACTTTTTACTCCTGACCTTAATCAATATTCAATTTTAAAAATAAAAACAGATTTTAAAATTGGAAACCTCAATCTAATTATCTGGAAAAAAATGTGTATAAATTTTGAATTTTCCAACTGTACCCCTTACTACTTTCACTGGATGTTGTAACCCTGTAAGATTAAGTGTAACCCAGGGCCAGCAGCCATATCCACAATACTTTTTTCTTGCTAATAAGTAAAAAATATTGCTATATAGAAAAAAGGGGTATCCACAATCATTCTTAAGCAAAAATTATTGCTAAAATCTCAAGCAAGCTTTAGAGATGTCTAAATAGGATTTTTTTTCTTCAAACAATTAAAAAAGAGTTAATGATAATATTCTATTACCAAATTCTCAATATGAGTCATTTGTTAAAGTGCAACAATATTTCACATCAAAATACTTTGGGTTATGTTTCAGTTCAATAAAATTAAAAACAGTCATGGCTGACTTTGTCAAAATTGACAACAATCTAGACAGAATCCCAAAGTTATATCAACCATTATTCAATCCTCTTATTGAACAGAGTGACTGTGAAGTGTATCAAAGATATAGATTTGATAAAGAAGGCATTAACTTTTTGTGTAATTTATTACATGAGCAACTTCAACATCTATCAGGATATTGAGGTAGAGCTCTCCCAGTTGAAATTCAAATTCTAACAGCTTTAAGATTTTTAGCATGTGGATCCTACCAACAAGTTATTTGGGATACAAAAAAAATGTCCCAATCATCTGCTTCCCAATGTGTAAGTCAGTTTACCAATGCCCTTTGCACTAAGATAGTGGATTATATTAAAATGCCTACTCAGGAAGAAACTCACTTAGGTTGGCCAAAATTCTACAACATTGCACAATTTCCAATGGTAACTGGTTGTATTGACTGTACAATGCAATACAAAAGTATTATAAACAAATAAGCTTTTTAAAGTAGCAATTAAATAAGGCTGGATGCATTCAGTTTGTCAAGAATGACATTAAATTTATCTAATGCAGTTTTTTGTAAAACTGCATTTTCTTTCTGCAACAAAAGAACTTTGCATTGTAGCTCACAAAGCAGCTGCATTCTTGTTTTCTTTTGAACTTCAGCCAGTGTAGAGTTTCTTAAAACATTTGAAAAATAATATCTCATAAGTATACAATCTTAAATCATTTAAAATAATAAATAAATATCTGGGTGATCATTTAGAAAAGCAGAAATATCTACCTGGATGTCACTTAATTCTTTCTTAGCAGATTCTTGGAGTGTACTAACATTATCTTGATCTTCTGAGGTATCAACCCCTACAAGTCCAGTGAATGCTGGTGTAGCCCCCAATAAGTCAATAATTACTTGTTGGCTTGATGATGGAGAATTGATTGGGGTTCCACCTCCAGTTTTGTGTAGCAACTTTCATTGATTGGCATGTGCAGACTTAGCACAACTTTTAAGACTATACCACTTTTTTTTACTTGGTCAATACTCTTTTTGTTGCTAACATTTTTTGAATTAATAACATTTGTAATGTCTTCCCATGCTTTTCACTTGTTTGCTCCTGATCCACCTTTATTTCCACTCCCAAACAAATGTTCCTTTTTGCAGATATCAGGTCAAAACGTAACCGAGTCAAAATGTAACCGAGACAAAACGCAACAGAGTCAAAATGTAAACAAGACAAAATGTAACTGATTTGAGACAAAACGGATTTGGGACAAAATGTAAACAATTTGAGACAAAACATAACCACTATTTATGAAATGTAATATCATACAAAATAAAAGTAAAATGAACCTACTAGTACCTACTTACTTGGCTTATGTTTAAAACAAAATTTTAAAAATATATGATATATCACATTTACTCTATTAAAACAATTAAGCATAATTATTCTTGTTTATTATATATAAATTATATATATATTCTATTATTATTCCTAATAGAGACATGTAATAGAACAAATAGACACAAAAATATGTACCCATAGTATTTAATGTGAGAACATGTACATAGAAATAGCAGCTGCCATTTTTTATAATTATTAACTATAAATACTAATTCCATTTATTTTCTATAGTTAATAGTTAATTTCTAGTTTATAAATATGATATACTTATATATACACTTTGATGCTCTATTATTTATTTAACCTAGGCATATATGGCATAAATAATTCATTATTTATGAAAATGTGATTTTAAAATTCAAATCTCAGCTGTCTCTATTTGATTCATAATACCAATCCTATTGATAAAAGGCCCTGAATTGCGCTTTTTAGTTGTGTAATATTTATAAACTTCAAACTAAACAAGTTCTTAGGATAGCATTTCAGAAAGATATAAGACATAAATATATATTATGTATGACAATTTATATATAATAAACGGGAATTATTATAATGCTAAATTGTTTTAATAGGGTAAATGTGATATATCATATATTTTTTAAATCATGTTTTAAATGTAAGCTGAGTAAGTAAGAAGTACTGGTAGGTTCATTTCACTTTTATTTTGTATGATATTACATTTCATAAATAGTGGTTATGTTTTATCTCAAATCAGTTACATTTTGTCCAAATTGGTTACGTTTTGTCCCAGTTACGTTTTGTCTAGGTTGCGTAATGTCCTGGTTATGGTTTGAGTCAGTTACGTTTTAACTGTAATCCTTTTTGCGTGCTAATTCAACCAAGTGTAACT
>JAYRBW010060432.1:0-10767 GCA_036023295.1 Invenusta paracnida | reverse complement strand
GGTTTGAATGAATTTATATATTTTAAAATTGTCTGTAGCTAACCAGCTTTTTGCCATTTTTGGCGATAAAAAAATGATTATATAATGTATAGATATAAATATTTGAACTTGAATTCTACATTTGTATTAACAGAAAGAACACAGTAAATAAGATATTTTAACACATGTAAAATGTATAAAAAGCTTAACGTTAAACCCAACCACAATCATTACTGTTATTGTTGCCTACTTCTAGTATGTATGCAACTATTAAATTCAAATAGGGTGCGAAATCTAAAATCTAAAACAAAAAAGAAGTTCAGAAATGAGACCATTGCATACAAAGCTATGAAATGTAGACCAGATTGAGAAAAAGATCAAAATACTGTAGTCATTATAATAATGCTCTTAATCATAAGAAATAGTCTATGTCAAAATTAATATAAATGCAATAAAATTAATAAAATAAACTTTTAAAATAATTTTTTTTATTTCTTTTGTGTAAAAGTAAACCTTTTTATCCTAGAATATTAGATTACAAATATTACACGTATTGCATTTAGCTTTTATATAATTTCTATAATGAAATATGACTCTCACTGGAACAAGAGTGTTCTATTTATTTTTAAAACATAAAATATATCTCCGCAAAATAAATATTTTTATGCGATTTAAAATAACAAATTTCACTTTGCTATTAACTTTTATTCGTTATAGTGTCTGATTTTTCTAATATTTCGATTGATTTATTAAAATTAAGGATTTGTGATATGCAAATGTATTATAAAACAATCGTTAAGTATAATTGTAATATAATCGCAAGACTATAATTCTAAATGAATATAGTAATTTCCCCACCTACTCGGTTGAATGTGATCACATTTATAGGGCAGTAATTCATTGTGAGCGTCCTATATATACAATACACGACGCACTTAAATGACACTCAATTTTAAAGTTGAAGATATAAAGAAAGGGAAATGATTGGTGAGATTAATTATAATCAGTTAACTCCAGAACTAAGTATAACTCATACTTAAGGGAATAAAATTGTCAAACAATTAATAAATATCATTTAAGCTACTACAATATTATGTCCACTTGATGACTATATACATAGTATCATGGTTGGCAAACGTTTTCAAACAAACTAATTTTGATAACTTCGTCTGACGAGCAGTTCCACCTTAATTCCTTATTATATATTGCTCTGTAATGTTTACAAAAACTTCTTATTACTACTGCTTATAAATTTTAAAATGCAATATAGAAAACCTTGAAATACAAGAATTATAATTTAGCCGTTTTCAACTGTAAATTTAATTGATGGAGCTGACATTTTGTTGTTTCTAAATGTGTAAAATAAGTTCTCAATTAGTTTGAAAATCTACATCATGAGTAATTGGTTAAAAATACAAGTATTTTACCCAATACAGAATATTATGTATACACCGTGTGTTGATTTAACAAGCTGGTTTTGAAAACTGGACATATACATTGGACATATACATTGGACATATACATTGTGAGTTGACTAATACTAGTCACGAACTGAAGGCAGTATATGATGTGAATTAAGCATTTCAAATAAGTACTCTTTTGACAGCTTTCGGCATGCAAATTATGTTGTTAATTAGTACACATTATTAGAGTTACTGAAATTGAGCAGTCTTTTGGTTTAAAGAGGAAGATATTTATTTGAGGGTGTTTTAGGGATGTGGTTTTGCAACATTTATGGCAAACACAAGATCACTTTATAATCGAATTAGATTAGCTTAGATTAGATTGATCGTGCGCTTAGGTATTTTTTGGAGTAGCACAATTGTTATCTACTCTTTGTTCAATAAGATCACTTTAATATAATGATAGCATTTCAATCTATAAATCGCAATTGTAAAATCTATTTTTCAATTCGACTACTCGCAGAATGTTCACTCATTTTTCGGTAAATGATTGACAGCTAGAGTCTAATTTGGAATGGATTATAAAGCGTGAATGTGATATGTATATATTAAACACACTTTTTATACAAATAACACAGGCACTGTTTGGATAATAAAAAACGTTATTTATATTAATCATATTCGTATTAAACATATTATTTTACAATTGTAGAATTTTACAAAACCAAATAAGGGAATAAGAATTTATTTTGTCTAGCCTAATTAAATATTATGTTTATGCTACAGATTTCCCAATATAATCAAAAATACCTGTATTCACAGCCAAGTTGAAATAATAAATTGGTATACTTGATAAATGTAACCGCCCTATTTTTATATATATCCTTATAAACACCCCCGGTATCTTTTCGAATGCATTCATACAATCGCGATAAGATCAATCCAATCCCGATTATATTGATCTTATATGCTGTTAGACTGTAAACAATTATTGCGGCTATGTGTCAATCATAATTTAGAAAATCAATCTGCGATCAATCCACTCTAATTTAATCAAGTTTGTAAAATGACCTTATAGTATAGCTATAACTAATCGTATAGTATACGTGCAGACATCATTTTCTCCGATTTAATTTGAATTGAAATGTTCATGCTATGTTTTATAGGATATATCATGTCGTATATGTTTCTAACAGTTCTAGGGGGTTAATGTATTAGGAACCAATCAAAACAAACTAGAGAGTTTGCCGCGCTATTTACCAGAACGGTGATTCAATTTACAGTACAATTTATCTTTGATAACGAATTTACAAATATTAATATTTGATATACCTACCTAATAATGCTTTCAATTTAATAATATACATATAATTGTACCTACTTACCTACTGATATAATCAATTTACAGCAATAGTAATTATTATGACGTAATACATGCATCATTTGCCACTGAGTGCGTGCAATTTACCTGTTTGTCATTTCAAATGACAAAACTTACATTCTATTTACAAAACTAAAATTAAGTATTTAAGAAAGTATTATTCAAGTTACACGTTTTAATATTCTATTTGCAAAAACGTTGTTTACATACATCCTGGTACCAGACCTCATCAGGAACACTCTTGTTCCAGATGAATATCAAAACATTTTCAACATTCGTAGACTTGGCCCCCGTACTCTTACCCTTTTCAACCCTGACGGACATACAAACAGCTGTTTCAAAGTAGCACATGGCAGCGGCAGTTTACTCAACCTGCGCAACTCAAGTGGAAATTCGAAATCCACAAAGCGAACGTCAAGATTTAGACTTGAATCTTGGTCGATGGAAAAGTACTACATATATGTAAGAATACTTTGTCCTCTTGCGATTGAAGCAAGCAATTCAGAAGGAATTGATAGTTTTTTGGTAACTTGAACTTTTCAATTTTACTTTATTTTATTTTAAGGTATATTGTACTATTTTAGTTCTAGTAAAATGAATATCCGTCAGACTGGTAAAAAGCACGTGTAAACCCAACAATAATACAACTGGCCTACTTACGTGACATTTTTGTCCGAGTACCCGTCATTATACCCTCTAGGATCGTCATTTCGACTGGCAGGTCTGCTCAAATAAATCGATGGTGAAAACATCAAAAGTAGGTCAGTATCTAGAAGATCATGGTTAAAACCTAAAACTGTACGCGTGGGAGCCTATTGGCGCTAAGAATTATACGGAGTACCAAAACTAACCAATCAATACACGTTCCGTAAATTTATCGATCAACCACAAGCGATATCGAATCGAGTGCGGGCGGTCAACTTCCGCTTTGGCATTCGGGGTCACACGAATGACTTGTCGCACTATATGCGGGGGTACTTTCTTAATATATACCTTTAGTTATTGTGGAGCAGTTTGTGGAAAACTGATTGGATTCTTTTATCCGCGAGCCCTTTTATCTGCTGCCATCTCAGTTACTGCACTATTAGGAATTAGGGTTGTTGCTATGCATAATCGATGGTTATAGTTATACATTTTGCCGCCCTATATTATTGTTTGATATAGACCGTATGATATCCACAGTAAAGTGGGTATATTGAACGATTACCTTATAACATGTGAATTCAGCGATAAACCTATCCAGGAAGATAAATGGGGTCATTTCTTAATTATTAATCAGCTATAAAATAATCGATGAGATTTTTATCGTGCGCTTCTTGTGCACCTGTACAATAATAAATTATAAAATAACCTTAAAGATATTACTTCTAAAAAGAGACGCGCTATAAAACAGAGTTAGAAAAAACTTGGACTTATAAACATGTTAACTATTTCATTTTTTAATTAAACAAACAATATACAATATAGACACATGATTGCTTAAAGCAAGATTTAATACGAGTTGATTTGACTTGTAATGGTCCGGGCAAACACAAATGATAATAATAATAGAATAATGGTCAATTATTTAGCTTTTTTAGAAATTCTTTTATTGAGCTAGTAACGGGAATGAATCACGCTATACTAAAAACATTTGGAGGAAGACAATCCTTTCGATTAACTGCCTCATTTTATAGACAAATTATTATACATGTCGCAAAGCGCTCATAAAACTCAACATGAAAAGTAAATGTATTTTCATCTTATATGTAGTTATAATACAATCAAATATATATTGATTGTTCTAGCATTCAAATAAACATCATGACACTAAAAAATTAATATAATTTTAAGATACAAAACTAATGTTTTATATTAATAAATCTATTTAAGCAGTACTTTATGTTATAATTTACTTCGTGGAAATTTATGTAAAACTTATAGAGATATGCAAATAAAATATTTATAGTATAAATTTCTTGAATTATAAATTCTCGTTTAATTAAAAACCATATATTAATAATATTCTTTGCTTTATTCATATTCTCATCAAACTTTGAACATATTTGCATAATATACACGCTTTGAACAACTGAAGTTCAACAACTGATAACATATTTATGATGTCAAATTGTTAAAATAGTTTTTTCCTAACATTACACAATATGTTACCAAGAAGTTATTGTTCATGTCAAGATAATTTGGGATCAAAGTGGAAAGAAGAATTAACTAAGAATACAAAGAAATGGTATAAAAAGTAATATTCATATCAAGTTAAACTAATTTAAAAAATAGCATCTCCGTATTCCTGTCAGAGTTTATTGATATTCTAATATTACATAATTAATACATATATGTATTTTTGTGTCTTAATCGAATTATTGTCAATTAAGGTTGTTATATATTAAAGATGTAAAAAGAAAAGTTTAGAATCTTTGAAAATGATTTGTCAATAAAAACAAGGAGAAATTTTTACAAAATATATATTCTTTCCAGGGGAGAAACTTGTGTTTTGAAAAACAAAATATGCACATTTATTTCCAATATTATACACTTATTCTGTCTTCCTGAAAATGATGATTAATTGCAAATATTTGCCAAATTCATGGACTAATATACCCGATTAGTTTGAATTCACAAAAAGAACTAATATTTTGTCTGTTCTTTTCGAGTTATTGTCTAAACCAATTTTTTTGTGTAAAAATAAGTGAAAACATATGTGTATAATACTATGTTGAATGGGTAGACCATACTCTTAATAAACATAACATGCACGCATACTTATAATAATGCACTAAATAAACTAATTGCCTCATATTTTGCACTCAGAATAGATTGAAATTATAATTGGAGAATGACTCATACTTATATATTAAATATTTGGGAAAGGCATTCACTCTCATTTCTCGTAGAAATCAGAGCATTTGTATACATTAAAGATGCACGTCTTCCAGAATAGGCATATGAATAGCCGTTCGCTTTTGGCGTTTACGAATAACTATTTTGTTCCAGTAGCAAATTATTAACCTACAAGTTATTAAGAATATAAAAACCTGAAAATATTTGTAAAAATAAGTTAATTCATAACAGTTTCTTTAAAATCTCCCCTTTTGCAATCTGCGGCGGCCTGTTATATTTGGGCACTGCCAGTCTTGTATCGCGCGTATATTATAGACCTGTTATCACCAGGTTAATGGTGAGTTAAGATCAGATACACGAGGACGGGCAGAGTGGCTGGGCTGTTGTTACAAAAATACCTATATAGACTACAAAAAAGAGAAGTTCTTTATCGCAGTATCGATCTCAAGAGAAACTGGAGAGATAGAGAGAGTGAAGGCGGGCACGGCCCAGCGAGCGACCTCTTGCCGCTGCTACCTGAAGAAAAGACAACCTTTCAACTCGTTAAGTCTGACTTCCCGACGCGAATAACTAAATTTCAATTACTTCTTGTTCAGCCTATTAATTACTTGCTGACAGGATTCACCATCCTCCAGCTAATATCCTCCTTCCTCCTCCTCCTCCTCTCTCCTCTCTTCTCCTCCTCTCTCCTCATCCTTCTTCTCTCTCGACTCAAAACCTCGACTCAACCATCTCCCAACTTCTCTCAAACCGCCCTTTACTTGTTCTCCTCGCGGTTGTCGTCGTCGCTACCCACTCTCCCTCCTCCTCGATCTCCCGGCGTGCTCTTTGCAACATTCAGTGTCACCTTTGTGTGTGTGGACGATGCCTCCCTGCGCATTCGATCTGCTGCTCGACACACTAAACCGACCGAGGGGAGGAGAGGGGAGGTACTAAATGCTCTCAACTTTACAGTCGTGCATCCCGCAGCTGCAGTGTGGTTCCCGCTATAACTACACACACACACTTTCGTCTGAGATACTCATCTTCATTTTTTTTTTTTTTTCATTTTTCTTCTTGAAAATTATGCGAAAAGTTGACCGAGACAGACCGCTTTGTGCGCCCCAGAATAAGAATAACATTTTTTCACTGTTGTCTGAGATTTACTCCCTGTATAACTTGATACAAGGGGATAAGGAAGATGAGCATAATGAATTTGTAGAAAAGATACGAAACTTTTGCTGAGAGAATGTAAGCCCTCAGTGAAAGATTGATGCACCGAAAAAAGGCGTCTGAGACTCTGGGAACAGAGCTTACGGGAATCGTGAACCTCCGAAGTTACAGAGAACTTTCCGTGAGAGGGGGTGATGTAGACGAATTAATTCGATATCTCAGAATTGAGAATAAATCTTTGACTAATTTCAAGCGGTGCGGAGATAATTATAGAAATCAGAGGTGATCAATTTATTCGTGCACATTGATCAAATTTAATGTTGAACGTAACTAATTGGGGAGTAAATGTTACGTGTACCGTTGATTAATTGAAATAATAGGATCAACTCTTCATGTAACCTTTTTGTATGGGGGTTCCACATTGCATTATAGTAATAATTCAGGTAATATGGATGCATTCTTGACTCTTCTAAATTTGCTTGACTTTTTTTCTCTATTAAACTCGAGAGTGTCATATCGAGATTAATTTGTGCACATGCTCAACATGTACCTATTTTCTATATTTACATATTATACAAAATATTGAATATAGTCATGAGTTAAAAGCTAATTTTAACATTAGCTAGAAAACTGAAAAACAAATTATGTAGCTAATGCTTAAATATACTTATAAGGAATACCTATTTTATAATATGCTTATCTGTAATGTTTGGATATTTGTATAAAAATTATACACTTTCAAATGACAGATGTAATTTACAAAATGATCATTCTTGATATGAACATCTATTTTTTTAAGTACATTAGTTTATATTAAAACATAATTCGCGAAAGAATGCATAAACTGCAATTTATTAAGAATATTTTAGTTTGATATTAACACATGTTATTACTATTATCAATCTGTAATGGAATGGAAATATATTCCAAGCTTTTAAAACGGCATATGAATGATTAAGAAAAATCATTTTTAAGTTGCAATAATATGTTGAAGGAAATATATATATTTTAAAAGCTTCATTTTAAAAACTAAACAACTAATTTATTATTAGGTATTGTAGTAGAACAGCTGGCCATCAAATTGCATTGAACTTTGCGACTGAGAAATCGTTAAATTTTACGTCACTTTATCGTAATTTTACATCGATTTTACATCGATGTTACGTCCATTAACAGTTATTTTACGCAAACGTTTCATCATTTTTTTAATTACGGTTGCATAGTGTTATATTTTACGTTTTATCAGCCGTTATTATGTTGCTGTTATTTAGTTTTTATTGTGTTGCATGGCTAATGAGTTCTGGAATTACATTTTATATTTAAAATATAATGAATAATGAATAAGTTGCTCGAAATCACGGGGTCCATTTCTATTATTTGTAATTAATACTATAATGACAGGCCAAATGATTATACAAATATTGCTGGATAAATATGCACAATAATTCACTCCATTCCAATATATCCTATAAAGCTACACTATATACATACGTATCATAAATTATGTTTAGAAAAGTTTTAAATATAATCACGATATTTTTTAATACAAAAATGTCATATTTAACACAATTATACACAAAGTTTGCTATAAATAAACTTACGCATATCTACAACTTAATAATCATAATAACTTTGTATTTTACATGAAATTTGATTCATGTCATTCTTTCACATGTACCAATCAAATGTCCAATTAATAGTTATTTGTTAATATAATGTCGTTCACCGAGTTATTGTCATAGCGTCAATAATAAGTTATATATCTTAATGGAATTAAATGTTAAAAACGCCGTTTAAATTAAGCAACCAATAAATAGTTAAAAGTTAAATATTTTCATTTTTTTACTTCTATTAAACGAAATTCCCTATACGCTTATAAATATGATATAGACGAGAATTCTTCTTTAAATTCTACTGTTATTTTATGACTTTTGCTAGTTTTAAACATTTTAATCACACGTTACATCACAGATTGTTGCGAAACGTACTTATTATTTCTCTCTAAAATAATTAATTGCCTAAAAAGCCCCCCACAATGCCCTGATTGTAAAGAAGCAATATTATTCTACAATATTATCGATTTTCCCTTCTCACAGCGCACAGCTGATGCTCATCAAGTAATATATCTTGAGTGCACACTGCTTTTTGATGTCATCTCCGTGAACATCAAGTGATTTGAAGTTCTTATTGTCACATGGTACATTGCTGAGAAGTGCATTGCATTGCAAGAAAATATCTTTCAAACTGGTTATTAATGCTATAACACAAACCCAATAATCGCCTTTTGAAATTCTCAATGATTTTCCTTTAAACCAGAAAAAATAGTCAAGCATTATCTACTATAAAATCGTTCGAGTTAAATTGAGATTTCGTATAAGGACAAACAAAATCGACAACGCTATTAAAGCATCATATTTCTATAAACTTTGTTTTATTATAAGATGGATTATTGTATAATGCAGAAGTAGCCAGCAATTTATTACTCTAATTTTTCTTGGCATTGCCTAGCTGTGAGTATAAACATGCATTTGTCTTTAATTTTTGTTGTACAATGATTTATTTATTGAATGAAATATTCTATAAAGTTCAATACTTCGTTCCTTAATACTTGTAAGTTATTATGTTTAATTTAATTCTACAATATTATTTTTTTAAGCGAACGCAGTACCACGCTGCATAAAATTCTAAAACTTGCTGGAAAAATGAAGCATATACAAGTAAAAAAGCGATTATGCATAATTTTTTTCAAAAACCAGTTTAATATACGGACCCTTGTTAAACGATTTTTCTATTAACTTGTATATTTGAATGTTAAGGATTAGAAAAATATGTGAAATTTAAGCCATGCTAAAAATCGTTTGATTTTTTCAGTTCTGTATATTATTTAACTCATGGCATTAATGCTTAAACGAGAGCTTCAATAAATATGCCTTTTCGTTATATAAAATTCACTTTTTCTCTAAAATGATACACGGAAAATGTTCATAAATATCTTTAATGGGTATATACACATATTACAATTGAACAATATATCCAAGAGCATATTGCAACATCCATATACATAGTTCAATTTCATTATAAATGAACACTTCCGTATTTTCCGCTTGAACTGATCTTGTTTGAATTGTGAGAAATAGGACAAATATGTCGCTACAGTATATAATACATCTTGGACATTGTTGACTCAACTAAGCTCAGCCTCTTAAGCAGAGCATATTGTACCAAAATATGCCTAATTATACAGAATACCGAGGGGGTGGTCGCTGATGCGGAATAACAGTCTTGGCAATTTCTTTCGATCCTTTATGAAATAGCGACGTTCTGGAAGTATATCCTGTATATAAAGTGTATCCTGAGTTCAGCTGTTCATATCCGTTTTGGTACCTGATGCATTTTAAAGGCATCTTGATTGTGTCTTTTGGCTTGCAGAATGAAATATATTAGCGCAGCCATTGCCAATTCGCATGTGTATATATAAATATAAATATAGGTACTTCATGGTACACGTTTGAGCTAAATGTAACTAACTATATACGGAGTTTTCTCATTTTTTAAATATGTCAATGGAAAACTTAATTAATTAGTTAATGAAAAACTTCTGTATTTTTCTCTTTATCGCATCTATAAATGCTTATTTTGTCAAAAAATTTGGGCGAAAAGAAAGATTTTAAATTAGTAATATTATGCAATAACCATTAAATGTTAAGATAATCAGTATTATGTATTTAAGGAAAACAATAGTTTTTCAACGAAACCACTTTTTAGGTAATAGAAAAACTCCATTAAATATTAATTGTAAAGCATTAAAAGCTTAATTTTGTTTGCTTTAGCAGTATCATAACAAAATCTGTGTTGGTACCACTGTATATACCTATAGTCTGTGATTAAATCGTGTTTATTAAATAAAAAAATTAGCGTTGTTTTATGTAATTAGAGGCAATATCTAGACCTATGGCAATAGGTCGTTAGCTAGTAAAGCTAAGCGAACTATGTAGTAGGTAATATAGGATAGTT
>JAYRBW010060431.1:0-31425 GCA_036023295.1 Invenusta paracnida | reverse complement strand
CATTTAAATTAAAATAAAACGATACATATAGTTTGTATTTTGATTTTTATTAGGGGTGCGGGAACTTTTGGTTGACCATGTATAAGAACTTAATTCAAGATTAAACCATTAGTGATTAATGCCCAGACAAATTTTTTTGCTTAGTATTCAATTATTTTTGTTCAATTTGAGATATTTAAATATTTATCACTTGTTCATATTTCCCTACATAGCTAGTAATTTGATATTTTTGCTTAAATATTTCACTTTTTATTTTCTGTTGTCCATTTAATTTTTTTATTTCTGCTGTTTTCTGAACAGCAGTCAATTTTATAACAATTAAAAAATATTTCATTTGTTTCTTTTTATTTATACAATTTTTATAGTTAATCTAAGCATAATATTTTTAATTTAAAACTATTTTTATTAATTTAAAAATGCTATTGATAAAATTGCACAAAATGGGCTGCTAAATTGGCAGCAAAAGTTTCTTATGTGTTTTGAAAAATTGGATAAATTGACAAAAATAAGTACAGAGTGAAACTGAAAGACTGAAAAAATATACAAATTTAATTCTGACAGTAGAATTAGCCAACTCAAACAAATGAGTCCAATACTCTTATGAAATTATCAAATGAAAGAAAGAAACTATTAGCAGTTTTGGTGATGACTTTAATAACAAACTATAGGAACTCTAATTCCTTTGCATATGCTTACTTATACCATGCTTGCTTATATATCCTATGCAAACCTACATATGCAAACCCAGTACATGATGACTGTGACTGTTCTATCTATCTAAATATATCATGTTCCAGTGGCATAACCAGACTCTGATATCACTGGCAGTAATTGCAGAGTGCCTTAATATTTTATATTTCAGTAATGCACAATGCAGACATTTTAAATTTATACAATAACAAAACAATTGGTAACATTTTTTATCAACATTTTAATTGATAGGGAAATATGCTGTACAAAAAAACATACAAAAAAACATACATATACACATGCTGTTGTTCAGAACAGCATTTACATGGTAAACTAATTTTTAAATATCTTAAAAAAGAGTGCAATGAAAATTCTGCTGGTGCACTTACCATCAGTATACCATATTGGCTACACACATGTGTTCTATATACATTTATATCTATGTAAATGTCTAGAAGTAATCAAAATTTTAATGATTGTTTTAATATTTTCTTATTAAGATAGTAACCCTGAAAATTGTGTGTTTGCCATAAAAAAATAACTAAAATAGCCATAAAAAAATAACTAAAATAGCCATAGAAAATAATAAAAGTACACTCTAATTCAGCATATCACACCCATAATGATTATGTAATATTGCTTTCATGCTCAGCAAAATAATAATAACAAATGGTGTGCAAATTTGAGGGCCATGTATTAAACAATTTGATTGCTTTTTATTCACTAGCCCCTTAGCCTCAATAATGCAAATGGGGCCATGTAAAAATTAGCTGCACATACACTAGATGTGATTACATAAATTTCAGTCACTCTCATGTATGCAGACAGTGCAGGTACCTCATGCTAAAATAGGGGATTTCTCTGAGCCAATCTAACATAATCTTTTTTGTATATCCCTTAGATTCTCATTTCACTGCACACACAATGTAAAAGTTTAAATTATTGTTATGCCTCACTTAACACATTATCAATGTGTTTAACTGCTTACACTGATTAAGGAAGGAGGGCAAGTCCAAGCTGAGCAATCCACTGCATCTTAGGCCAACTGTGCATTCCTTGAGTGGCAAGATAAATATCGGGTGCATTCATTCAGCAAGGTGTTCATCCTCTTGTTCAACTCAAATGCAATATGAACTCCCAGCAATACATCACCACCCTGAAAGAGAACATCATTCCTCTTGACTGCCCTGCCAATGGCCTGACATTTCAGCATGACAATACCCCTCTTCACATGGCCAGATCAACTCTTGAGTTCATCAATGCCAACTAAACACCCCTCTAGTCATAGCCTACTCAATCTCAGGACCTCAATCTAATTGAGAACTTTCAGTCTCATCTTCAGAGTGAGGAAGACAATTTGGAGATCCATGATTCTGGAGAGCTCTGGCAAGCTGTTCAGGATGTCTGGAATTATATACCAAATCAGCTGATCCAAATGCTTGTAGATTCAATGACCTGATGATGTGAAGCCATCATTGCAACTAGAAGTGGAGTCTACCAGTTACTGAAGCCCATCCATATTCACCCCTTTTTTCTCTGAGAATGCAACACCAGCCCTTTTCAGGGCCACAACTTATTGTTTGATTAATATTTGTCCAGTATTACATTTTATTATAAGTATAAATTTAAAAAAACATGCAATAAAAATTAAGTGTAACATTTTCATCCATTGTGCATAATTATTGTGGTGAAATTTGATTGTGATGAATTCTGTCAAAGTCTCCTGTACAAATACTGCTATAGTTTTACTCAAATCTCAGTAATCAGTACCGATATGCCAACACTATGTTACAGATTTTTTTGTTATTTAAGTATATTACTGTATAATTCTTAAAAAAATCACTGGCATTAGTTTGCACTTTAGGTGTTAGTACTTATGCAAAATATAATATTTTTTGTTAAATTATATTACTATTTATATGGGAAGATTAGTAATATGATTTTGAATTATTTATTAACATTATGGCATAACTATCTCTGGCTGTCTCATTTAAAGATATTCATGAATAGTAAGTATAATACAATTATGTTAAACTTTCAGATTCTGCAAAATTTCACTTTAAATCATCTTGTAAACTAATCTACTTAGTACACTACTAGCAGATTATATTTAATTTGGTCCACTGGAAGTTGTATTAAGCTTATTAGTTATTGTAGTCTGGGCAATTTACCCAGATAGAATTTAATCCACTAGTAGTAAATATATAAATGCATTAGTAATATATAGGATATTGCATAAGTTTTGCATCATAAAAAAATTTAAATGGGTAAGGGTATATTTTAAATGTAGCCTATTTTTAGTTCTCATTATTAAATACAATTTATTTTCCCATTTGGACATTTTAAGCATGTATTCAAAATTTTTTGGCAATCCCTCTTGGTGGTAACACATATTTATTTTATATAAAAATCATTAGTTATTGTATACATCATTGTTTGTTCTATGATGCATGATATTTTAAAATTTTATCATGATTTAAATAATTTGAAGCATACAAAAATTAGGTTTTTATAAAAACCCACCTAGCTATTTCTATTGATTTAAATGGAAAGACAATATTGCAGTTCACCTCACATACAAAATGTATTATTTAAAACATGTTATGCTATAACTCTTAGTGTAGTCATCTGGCATTAAGTCCATGGATATCTGGACAAATTTCTAACAAAAGTTTAATGATGAATTATGGTAAATATTGATCCCAACTAACAACCCTAAAAATTTAGGGAAACTATGACGTTTTTAATATTTTTTCTGATTTTCTTAATTTTGATAATTTTAATTTTTACCTTTAGACACATCTCATATCAATTTGTTGCTCCAAGTGTTTCTTATCATTTAAAATAGAAGTTAGCATGAAATATTATATAATAAAAATTGTATATACTTTACAATATTCATAATTAAATAATTTTTAGCCTTACAATCCCAGTAATAGTATAATTTTTCAATATTCTAAAATAGAGAATTTCAAAGATATAATTTATGATGCTAATTTATATTTTTAATGTTTGGAAACACTTAAAACAACAAATTAATATGAAATATGTTATCTAAAAGTAAAAATAAAAAGAATTTTCTCAAAAATAGTTTCTCTTTGGGAAAATAAGATAAAATTATCAAAACTTGTAATATTCTTTAATATGTGAAATCAGAAAAAATATTAAAAACTAATTTATTAAGTTTCCTAACTTGGAACTTTACAGAGAGGTATTAGTTGAGACCTATATCTACCTATTATTAATTGTAACTTTGTCTACTATTTGTTCGGATTATTTTGTCAAAAGGCCTACACAATCTGGCTTTAAGGGTTAAGAGCAACATAATTAAAAAATATATACCATATATATGTTGTAGCATTGTGATATCTAGAACTAGAGCATCAACAATTAGCTTTCAAGAGATGCTAGCAGCTCTCTAATTAATTCAAAGGAGAAAAGGCCTATCTTTGACTATAAATATGTTTATCAGACTAGACATTAAAAATTACATTTTTTGTTTTGCCATAATTGCTACTTGCTAAGAAACCAAATGTACTTAATTTGACCTTTGAAAAAGGCTCCTAGATACTTTTTTAAAAGGGGTAAATTTTGATGTACAAGTGTTTTTTAATCTTATTATTTTTTCAGTCTTTATTGATATTGGTGTTTTATTGGAAAAAACATTTTGTGCATAACATTTTTTTTGTAGAATTGCTATACTTTTAATTAATAAAAGCTGTACAACAGTCTTAACTAACTATATATTATGAAACAAGGTACAGATTCAAAATAAAAAGAAAACTACACCTTAGGCAGAAAACCATCTGATATTAAACCAACATATAACTATTTCAAAATAAAGTAGAACATTTTGATACTGAAGATATTTTTGGGTTCTTATTTTGATAAAAATGTTTAAATTTCAATATTCAAGCTTTTACATAAAAATTAACAATTGGGTATAACTAATATTTTAAAAGAAATAAATAATCCATAACCCATAAAGATGCCATATGTTTAGTTTCTGATTTTTTATATATAA
Source organism: Invenusta paracnida (assembly GCA_036023295.1). Classification (NCBI taxonomy): domain Eukaryota; kingdom Metazoa; phylum Platyhelminthes; order Proseriata; family Coelogynoporidae; genus Invenusta; species Invenusta paracnida. The sequence goes on along the minus strand of JAYRBW010060431.1, from coordinate 26,711 downwards.
TTAATATATATAGGTATATATATCTAAAATTGTTATGTTAATACTTATATATGATATTATACTATAAATTAATATAGTAATCTTTTGCCAAACAATTAATTGTCATCAAAACAAAGAGGACTGTATCACAAAAATAATAATAAATTAATTAATACAGACATTGAATAAATTGATATAAAAGGATGCCAATATTTAATTGTTAATATACTTTATGCAAAAAATGATTAAGCAATATATATAGATCAATAGGTAACAATTTATATCTAAATTGAAAAATTCATAACAAATAGAGAAGAATAATTCAAAAAAATCTAAGCAATGAAACTATTTACAAGCAATGTAACTCACATGAATAGTTAGTTGTTATATAATAGGCTAATTTATATTTTTTAAAACAATTTACTCCATTGACATAATTTTTTTTAAAATTTTTATTATCATTTTTAAAATTTTTACCATTTTTTTTAAATTTTCCAGTTTAGATATACATGCTAACTTGATGGTAACCTAGGTACATAAAATAAATGCTATCAACAATTTCTTATTTTTTTACTGCTAAATGTATGTTTATGGATTTTTATGTGTGCTGTATTATATAGTTTCTAAGATTACTTAGTATTATATTTTGCAGAAATATTGTTGAGTACCAAATGTGACATTTAAAGATGAGATTATATTTTTATTAATTCAAAATTTTTATTTACCTTTTAATTAAAAATATCAACTTTACACATTCCAATCTTTTTATCTTATTATTTTGCAATAATCAGAAAAAATATTTAAACAATTCTATCATCCATATAATTATGAATACAATCATTTATTATAATTTACATTTTTATGTTCTAATATTTATCTATATATTTGTAATATTAGGGGTAATTTCATTATAAAAATTCACTTTTATTTTAATTCTATCTTTAATAACATTTAGGAATAATTTAATCAAGACATATATCTGACTAAATTTGGATTTATTTTCAAGATACCATTAAATATATCTTATTTAGCACTACATTCGTTTATTAAGCATTGCTGTAAGTTTAATACTTATTCATCAACATAAGTTATGCCTACTTCATTATCTGTTCAAATTTGTGAAAATATTGAAAATGAGTAATATAATATAATCTTATTAATATTTTTAATATTCAGTACTCTTCATTTTATTACTATAGTAATGGAAGTTCTGTTAAAAATCATTTTCCACATGTGAACTCTAGTTTACTATAAATAATGTTTCCTTGAGATTAATCCAATGTAAGTTTGTTTTAATTTTCTTTTAAAGAAACTGTTAATTAAGGATGACAATTCCACATAAAGCCATTAACCTCATCGACTTCTTCAAAGTATTTGATGCTGTCAGCTTTTGGACAGTACTCAATGTAGTTCAATCATCCAATACCTCTAAGCATGTAGCCAACTTGTTTTAACTTAACCAACCAGTGTTAACTACTAACCTTTTAAGCTAATTTTCATATATTTTTACACTTAATGATATATCCTTTGTAGTTTACTGTTCTACCTTATGTAACCTACAATCGACATATTATTCCTAAACTGTCCAAGATCGATAATAAATGTATGCAAAATATAATGTTTAGATAATTTTTTTATAATAAATATATGTAATTCCTCATTTTTAACCCATTATAATATCCTTTTACACCGATTTACTTGTATTGTATTTGTTTAAAATCGTTTGTAATACATTTCAGGTTGTTTGTCATCTACTAATTGCCCCTCAAATATTTATTGTCCTGATCCTTTCTTGAATGTTGCTGGAAGGTGTTTATATGTGAGTTGTTATTGTAAAATGAACTTAAATTTTATTATTTTAATTCAAATATTTCTACTAAAATAGCATTTATCTAATTATATGTATATATATATATTAAAATTATATTGCAACATCCCACTTATGAAAATATTTTTTTATTTGTAATATTTTTGGAATTATGCTGTTTTTAAATATGACAATCTGTTTTTTTTATTTTGAGATAAACACATCTTCTGGGAAAGTAAATCAAACAGATGCAAGGAATATATGCAAAGAATTTGGCAATGGATCAGACCTCGTCACAATAAAATCGGAATATGAACAAAGTATACAAATATCTTATTTTTCTGTTAAGTAAACAAAAATAATTTCATTAACTATTTAAAGCTTGTATGGTTTTTAAAATAAGGAGAAAATATGTTTTAGATATTCAGAGTATTTCTTGACTTATAATAGTATTGGGTAATATTTATAAGAGTATATATTTGAATAATTTTGTAGTTCTATTTCTATATTACCATTTCAAAATGATTTTTATTTGTGATTTTAAATTATTTAGCTCTATACTACTATTATTTATTGTTACGATTGAATAAAAAGTATCAAAACTGTTATCTGTCTGAATTTATATAAAAAAACACATCTAAATGATAAAATTGTAAGGGCAAAACTTTTAAAGTAATCTTACGTCGTAATCATGACTTGCTAAAAAGGTTAATAGCAAGCTTATACAAATAGATAGCTCACTGAAATAAGATAGACAAAAACAGATAAATATTTAAAACAGTGCATCATTTATTAAAATTGATAAGAAATTTGACTACTGCCATTAACATTAAAAATTCAGAATTAAAATTATTTTAATTATCTTTGTGATAATTAATAAATTTCACTTCAATTGAAAATCTGTTTTTAATTATTGATATTATTATAATATTATCTAGCAATAATTATCTAATTATTATCTGCTATTCCACTTTGATTCTTCTCGTACAGATTTGTGGTTAAATAAAATGAATTAATAGTTTGCTTTGCGTAATTTACTATTGTTTTTCCACCTTTTGACCACAATTATTATAATTTACAAGTGTTTACTTTTTATGATTACAATTATTTGTTTGACTATTTGAAAGATATTTTGCTCTCTTTTATTTTAGATGCACTTTCTGCTGTTATGACTTATTATAACTACAGTGTCTGGATTGGGTTGAAATTTAAGACAAATGATTATTATTGGGAGCGAGACGATAGCTCTCTAATCTTTAAACATTGGAAAAAGGGCGAACCAAGTAGCAGTCCAGATACGGTATCACAATTTTGATATTTATTTTGTTTTTTAATAAATTGTTCATTTTTTGTTTTTAGATTTTAGACTATTACATAATATATTATTAGAATTTGTATTAAAATAGATTTTTCTCTATAACACTATTTTTAATATGCCATGAGTATATGTTGTGTTGACTTATAATATTATTTCATTTATAAAATAATTATGTTAACATTGTTCGTATACTTAATTTTATGGCACATTTTTAATTATATATTTTTGATAATTATTTTTTAGCATGCTTGTGTAACAATGTACAGAAGAGTTAGCAATTCGGGTGAATGGAATGATGATGATTGTTCTAAAAGGCATGGTTTTATTTGCGAACTCGACCCAGGTAATTACTGTACTTGTGGCATTACATTTCATCTACATAATGAATTTTAAAATATAGCATATATTTTTCCATATATTATGAACCACTTTAAAAACGAATTGCAAGAATTATTTATCATTAGAAATTTCAATTTTTAAAATAAAGTCGATCACACACCCCTATTACAAAAAATATGCAGTAAATTCTAAGAATACTTAAATGTAAGTTTAATGTTTTCTTAAGTTTTAATTCTGGTTATTACTGTCATTTATATTGATGAAAATCTAGATAATCTAAAATTTCGATAACACATTTAATGTTAGCTCATTATTAACGCATTGCAATGCACCTATGAAATAGGATTAAATGAAGAGATATATTTTAACGATACAAGGCTAAAGAAAAGTCTTTCGATTTTGAAACAATCCTTTAAAGTATTTAAAAGCATTAACATTATTTATCTTGCAAAATTTTTTGCGAGAGTTACTATTTATGTATGGATATATTTATAAATATTGAAAATATTTAATATATATTATTATGATTCTACTTTTTCAATGCATTGGTATACTCTATAATTATTTTAATTGTATTGTTTTTTCATACATACTAAATAACATCAAACACATTTTTATTTTATGAAATAATTTAGTCTATGCTCAATTACAAATAAATAAGTGGAAAGCATTGTTTTTTAGTTATATTTTTAAATATAGCTCTGATACTCTTTATGACATGCCAAAGGGTAAATGTATTTTTCGAGAAGCTTTACTTCATCAAAAGGAGGTTCCAGACTGGTTGACATGTGTTCCCAATAATAGCTTTTTGTAAATTTTACCACACTAATATTGCTTAATTGAGGATGTAGCTATGCAAAGTCATGCTAAAAGAAAATCACGCAAGAAAAATTTTAATGGTGACACGCACTCCTGTCCAGTGCAAGTACAATAGGCCTGTTCGAGGTACTATCAGTATTTGCATTTGGAAAGGACTTTAGAGGGTGGCCAACAAACGCACCCAGTGCTCCGAAAAACTAGCCAGCCTAAAAGTCAAGAAATGTAGATTTGAAGACCATGACGGATATTGGGTCGGAATATGTGCTGCAGATATTGTAGAAGAGATGGATAATAAACAGTTGACTGTTAAATCCAATGCTCTAAGGCGAACTGCAGATTAATAGCAGATACGTTTTCGTGAAGTTTGCAAAGAAACTGCTTCAAAACAGAAAGAACTTTCGTCTACATAAATTAATGGCTGTATATAAACTAGCTATACTAAATTTTCAAATAATATTAATCAACATTGTAATGAACAAAAATTATCGTGTCTAATTTTTTATTTCAATGTAGTTATTGTATTATTTTTAATCATTACATTCGTGGTTTAGATATATCAAACTATTTTGGTATGTATAGATATTTTTTGTAGTGATTTTCACTCGAGTTCTATTAATCAAATAAATTAAGACTATACAAATTTCCTTTTTTACTTTCCACCTATTCCATGAAGTCTGTAAACTTTTCCACAGGAGATTCTTTAAAAACCCTTGAGTCAATTTTCAGTTATGAATAGCGTGGGCATCCTGACCATAATAAAGATGAATGGTATACTCTCGATCAATATAATAAGCTGTTATTTTTATGGGTCTGTACAAAAAGAATTACATTATTATCACATAGATTATCAGATAAACTATTTCTTGTCTAATGGGCATCTATTATTAATATTTCTTATACAATATGGCTTCCGAAGCCTGCAAATTATTGTTTATGTACATATATTTCATAAACGCAAAAGTCATATATGATTAATTTTCACTATTTTGTAAACCTTACATGCATATCATTTTTGTAATAAAATATTCTATTTTTTACCCATTCAGTTGCAAATATCTCAAAGGGAAATGTGAGCGCATCTTTCCTCTTCAAACAAGAGAATTGTCTGCCTGGTTACTTTTTCTTCCAACATAGCTGTTACCTTCATCCGAATGCCACAAAGCCTGGAGTCACTGTAAAGTTCGAACAACTTGCCAGCGCTTGTCTACGCATGAACGCGATTCCTCTTGTGATCCACTTACATTCTGAAGCTGCTTTTATACGGGCTCTAGTGGCTACCTTTGATCCCGATACACAAAGGATTTGGTTTGATAAAACATTTACGGTAAATATTTTTTATTAATCATTATAATACCTTTATATTAGTTGCATTATAATTGTTTACATAGGTCACTATTTATTACTAGTATTTCCAGAATCTAATTATTGTAACATTTTCAACGAGTAAGTTACTGCTATACTTAATTCCAAATTTAGATCAAAGTTAAAATTTCAATAGTGCTATCCGATGAATTAAAACTTATTTTAGAATTCTTAATGGTTTTTAAATGGTGGCGCATACAAAATTCTCCTGTTTTACATGTACCTAATGATTATTATTATGTAGAGATAAGGATTTTTCGAAAACTGAAAATATTTCTTATTGTTTAAAGAGTTGTAAAATATGATCTTTTCAAAAGCACCAGTTATATTATTTAACTTTCTATTATTCTACTATAATGTTAAATAAAGAAATTTAAATTGTAATTGAACATATACTTGTTAATTTATACTACTATATTTTTAAGTGGAATATTTCTTATTTGAAAATGATTGTTTTCAAGCATTCGTTGGACACATGACTGCATTCTGATTGTTTGATGGTTGGTTAGATAGTGCGATTACATTAACGAGTAGCATATAACAGCATTCTGTCTAGTTATTGTTTGTTATTGTTTTAATTTTTAATTACACTTATGATTTTAGCTTAACTTACCCATTGCATGTTTAAACTATATTCATAGTCGTATTTATTAATTCATATATTTTCATATGTGTATCAAAGGAAATGGTATAAGATTTCCCTATTTAGAAATGTGTGCAATTTGTTAATAGTGTTTATTTAATTATTTTGTTTAATTAATTAAGTATTATAGGCCCTTTAAAACGAAAAATAAACTCATAATCCATATTATTAATTTTCCATGTCGTTTTGTAATAAATACATTAGTCAACAAATCTTATTTATAGCTTAAAAATATGGTTGGAATCAATACTACAATGTTCTCAAAACTTAATGATACATTTTTAGTCCAATTTTTGCTTTAAATTGCATAAAAGACTTAGGGAAATAATATATACTATTTTAAAATATTGACAAGTTGATAAGCTCATAATTTGGTCAAAAGTGGACTTTTTATGTAAATGAGGTGAAAATCTATTAAATGTCGCCTATTGTTTAAAATGGAAAAATACTAAATTTCTGATAAATCTATATTGCTATCAATTGGTTATTAATTGGTAATATGTTATTCTGCGCAAAATTAGCTATAAATAGGTAACACTTTTATTTTTGTTGCAATTTGTTCCAGGTTACCCTATTTTTAAAAACCTAGATCGACTAGTCTATATCGGGAACCGATTCACGTTTTCTATCCAATAAGAGAAATGCGCATAATGTGATTCTATTTTGCTTTATTATAATAAAAATTGAATTCAAAATTACCTTTTTTTTTAAATTTCCAATTTTAATAAATTTATTAAATTAGTGGATATTGGCGATAAATAATCAAATAGTATTATGAAATTTAGCTTCTAATTTATAATTAGTACCTTTTGATTTTATTAAAAATTATTTCACATATAAGTATAAATAGTGGATATTATCATTGTCTCAAAGTCATACTACATATTGGGGATAATGCACACTTTTTATGGAACTTGTATGTATTAAATTTCTTTAAAAATACAATTGTATATTTCTTTAACAAATTATTTCTCTATGTTCTATTATTTTAAAGTATAGTTTTTGGTAAAAACTGCATTCAAAATTTGCAAAAACTAAAAAAATTTCGCTTAAGCAAAAGATGTTGCTATTTCAAAATTGTTTTCAAAATTAAGCAATACACTAATAATATTATAGTGCAACAAAATACTGTGTTAAAGAAATTATGAAGTCAGAGGTAGCTAAGATTTTTTCTTTTTGTTTTGCAGCTTAATACTTGGGCTCTCGGTGTAAATATTGATGAAAAGTGTCTAGCACTAGATATCAATGACACCAGTTATGATTATCGGGTACAGAATTGTTCACTTGGAAGCTACAGACCGATGTGCATGTACTATAACGGTAATTCCTTTTCTTATAGGTTTGCATAATAGATATATTCATTTTTATGTTTGAATTTTTTTAACATTTTTCTAAATTATTTCTATCGAATTTGTCATTATTTAAAATTTGGAAAATTCAGATATAGTGTATAACATACCACAATAACAATATAACAATAATAACAATTAGAATTGAAGTAAGTGATATTAACTAAAAGTAACGATGTTAGAACTAAATAAGTTCTACTATGTTGATACGTTTGTGTTATAAAGATAATATTGAACATTTGAGTAAATTGATCCCGATAATAGACAATACATTTGGCTTTCATTATTATTTATTCTATTGTATGGACTCATCCGTACAATAGTAAAAAAAGTTTAGTTGATTCAATTCAGACATTTTAAAAGATATTTGACGTTTATTTTAATTCTTTCATGATATGAGTTAGCACATTTGCCGCTTATTTCAATCTTTAGCTGTATAAACTAAAACGACTTTTGACAATTTTGGCAAACAGTAATTTAATCTTAGAACAATTTAATTTTTTAAATTAAGCATTTAATATTCATTTTTGGCTTTATTTGTGTTCACTGACTATACTTTCTTTTTGTTTATAATGATTTATTTAAGTTTTTACTAATTATTTTTCAACTTTCCCTCAATTTAGAAAGCCATCCATTTCATGAATCCACACTCAATTACACATGTTCTGAGAAAGGATGGTCGAAATTCGGTATAAACTGTTACAAAAAAATTGGGGTAAAGACAAATTTCACTTCAGCAATCATTGCTTGTCGAAAGGAAGAAGCTAACGTCACGACTATCTTGTCAGCTTTAGAGAGTGATTTTATTAAAAAGAAATTTGTTAATTCCGACCCTTGGTTATACATGGAATATGCAGGTAAAATGCCTTATTTAACTTTTTATTTGTGGTAAATTTAAACTATAGAAATAATATTCAAAAATTTTACATTCGTTGATTTTATTAAAATCAATTAAAGTAGAAATATATTTATTTTAAATATTTTTGTCCATAAAAGTCAACTCACAAATTTGATTGTGAATGTTTATCATAATATAACTCCTGGTGTTCTCGAGAAGTTCTTAGTTTATAATTATGCCAGAAATAATGTAAATAGAAGTGTCTAATCATTAATATTTAAGTTTCGCAAATTTAAAAGATTCTTTTCCCACAATTTATCATTATCATAAATTAAAACTCCCTTTTTATAGAAACCACATTTTTAGAAATATTTTCAATAGCTCTAAGATTTTATGCACTGAGTTTTTTTTAAATTTAATAATATCGATTATGCCATCATGTTATTTAAAATATTACTGTAAATTTCATTGTTTGGAGTGGGTACTTATTGACGATTTTATTTTGGATTATCGCAAAACATATTAGAAGCAGTAGTTCCCTAGATCAGTATAAGCGAATATTTTGCCTGGCTTTATTACTTTCAATGTTCTATCAATTTTGTGTATCAGTTTTTTAACCAAACCAGTATAAAGTGCTGTGTTTCAAAAGTTGCTTTTGTTGTGGCCTCTGTAAAAAAATGTTTTGACTTTTTTCTATGGTTCATTTTATTCTTGTTGCAAAATATTGAAATTCACAACAAACATATTCATTAACTTACTTTTTATACCACAACAATGGTAAATAAAAATTCTTATCGGTCTAAAAAAAATAATAAGCCAGAACCAATTATGATGTTTTTTATTAAAAATTTTTGTGGCTTATAATTTTAGTTCATAATAATAATGCTTAACAAGCATATACTATTTTTTAATCTTACTATTCATTTTATGCTCTTCCATATTGCTTTATATAACATTTTAGATACACCTTTTTAAGTATCCAGTTTCTGTTACTGTTGCTGACGTTACCTTGGACTTGTTAAATCCATTAATGTTATAATACACATGTTATTTTTTATTGAATTCTAGACCGTGACAACAAGATAGTTCGCTGGATGGATGGCAGTGAATTTCTTTTTCAAAATTTTCGATCTTCAGAACCAAGTCTTATAGACCATTTGAATAGACCTGAGGATTGCTTCCACGTTTATTCTAGTAACCGTGAATGGAACGATGTTATCTGTTCCAGTAATCAAGATGTTATCTGTAAGAAACCAGGGTCAATATTTAGTAAGTAATCATTGTTTGACTAGTATTTTTTTGTTTAGTTTAATACATTTATGTTAATCACTAATGGGTAATATTATATATAACAATATGTATACAATAGAATATCAATCATTTTTATTAACCCACTGAAATTATGTGTAGATAATTTCATTTGACCATTTTGTTTAGATGGAAATTCTTCAACAATCGCCTTATCTACTACTGCTAGTGCTACTACTGTTAGTGAAAGTAGTAGTAGTACACATAATGAGATTCTTATCACGACGCCTTTTCGTAAGTGTTTCTTTTAAGATGATCAACATTATGGTTAATAATTACGTTCTTTAAGCATTTGTCATCACTATGATCATCCAGACGAATTACATCGTTGAAAACTAATTTGAATTATCAAGAGCATTTCCACGCTATAAGTAATTATAAAATCTTTCGCTTCCATTAAAGTCATGTTATCCTTAGGTATTAATAATTATCGATTATAATTGTTCATTAATTCAAATAGTCAGATACATAAATTTTCTTAGGTTATTTTGTATTTTATAATTCACATAGCTACTTTTAATTAGATCGATTATATGTCATCATTTGAACTAATTTATCATTTTAATAATATTTCAACATAAGAGTTATACAATTGGAATAAAATAAAGTTTTTAACAATTATAAGGACAGCATTTATGTGAAGAATTTTTATTATGTGTTTTTAATAAGATGTAGCGGAACACTTACAGGTATTAGGCATTAAATTGATCATGTAACCTTTTTATATTATTGTATTTAAAATGAGCATGATAATTATTCTTTAATTTCAATGTTTATTCACTTCTATTAACGTGGAAATATTTTATTATGACAATGCTAGTAATGTGTGTTATATTATATAGTTATAAATGAAGTAATTTGAAATTATAGATACTTTAAAAGGTTATGCGTTAAAACACTTTGGATATATAAAAAGAAATTGATCACTACGTTTCAAGTGTCTTTAACAAGTGATAAAAATAAGATACAAGATTAAAATACGTCTAACGATCCATAGAAAAACTTTTCCGTCTCTAAAATTCTATCGCCTCTTTTAAAATTTGTGCCGGCATATTTTATTTGACACATAAATTTATAGAATCTCTCATTATAAACAAAACCCTCTGGAAAAGTTCTTCTATGGATCTCAAGAAGAACTTGTATTATGGGAGCATTCCCCTTCGTAATGAACATCACATAACCGAGGTATTATTTCTATTGTGATAGAATTCTTCAATTCCCATAAAAGTGACTCTTGCTTAGCAGACATTTTAACGACAGACTTCGCTGCGCTTCTTGGGCTATGTTTACTTGAAGACACTTACTGATTGTCTTATAAACAAACTACTGGAATAGTCATGGGAAATTGTGCCGTAGAACCTTTGGCCATTATTTTCATGCACCACATCGAGAGAAAGATTCTAGATTCTTTGGATGATATCCTCTACTGGAAACAATATATTAACTATATATTATTCTTTTAACCACTTCTGCCATAAATACTTTAGTCCCTTTAGCTAACTCTATTCATCCTAATATTCAATTTAGGTACTTATGAAAATCCTTGTGATAGGTAATAAATTTGCTTTTTTAGATTCTTTAGTTAGCTTGGTCAATAATCTATTTACTTTTGAACTTTTTATTAAACCAACACATAGTTGCACTTGCCTAAGTTTTGATTCTTATGCCCCTTTTTCGTAAATAATGTATAATTTTTTCCAATCTCTTCGTACTAATAAGTTGTCTTACTACAAATAACTACAAATTCTAACATTGTGAAAATTCAAAGAAATTTTTTGAACAATGACATTGATTTTTAAGTCTCTTCAGTTAAATGATCACATTAGAATTACCTTTACTACTTGTAAGCCATTAGGTTGGCAATTCCAAGATAAACGTGAAGTTTTACCCCGCAAAGCTACTTCTTGCATCACAGCTTCTAAACCTAATTTGTGTTATAATCAATCTGTTGTATACTCTATAACTTGTAATATCTGCAAATCTGTTTATATTGGTCAAATCTCCAGATATATTCACTCTCGCATTACTGAACATTCCAAATCAATAACTCATTAGTTTTCCAACATCTCAACGGTGTCATCTCACTTCGTCTTATTTCAATTGGCCTTATTTCATTTAGGCTTATTTACATATATTCATTTTGTCTTTTATTTTAGGTATAATAATATATAAAAAGTCAGTATATATATATATATTGGTATTATAATTATTGTCACGTACGGTGTAACACTAAATTAGTCATCTACAACATCCAGTAACCCTATATTTCATATTATAAAGGTAGAGACCGCCGGTAGGCATCATAAATGAACTTAGTCACCTGCATCATAAATTGGTTTTATGGCGACCATTGACTTAGGTCTTAAGAATACTTGATAAACAACAATATTATTAGCAATAATTATTAATTAATGCATTGAGTTTCTTCTATAAAATTTGAATTATGAATATAAATATGCTACTTTAAAACCATGCTCTACTGCAAAAAGAATGAGTAATATATAATTTATTACTAATAATATAATCATTACGTAAATAATTCTTCTAAACCAATTATATAAGTACAATTACTACAGAGCTATTGATCGGCCAGGCGTAGTGGTGTGCGCCTACTGTAAAGTTAAATATAAGACCAAATACAACAACTGCATAAGACAATGTGGCACAATTATATTTTTATTCTGATTGCGTCATCGGATTAACTGAGAACAATGAAAGGACAAAATGAATTAAGCCGAAATAATACGTATCCATCTCAACAACGATGGCCCAAATAATTCTTTGTCTTTTGTTTGAACAATTTTAACTCAAATTTTTGACCACAAAAGTCGATTAACTTGCGAAGCATTTTACATTAAAAAACTACTTAATCAATGGTTATATCCTCACAGACTTGCTGGGCTTTAATATTATTTAACTCACTCACGTATTTTGTCTTGTTACGTAATATCGTTTTTCTTATTTAATGTCTGTACAAATGTCTAGTATCTTATTTTTATCACTTGTTAATGACACTCGAAATATTGTAACCAATTTATTTTTATATACCAATTAAAGTGTTTTAACGCATAAACTTTTTATTTACAATCATGGGTATAGCCAAAATTCTAAATATTTAGCTGTAAAAAATTAACTACATAATTAATATTTTTTACTGTTTAGTTTATGATGCATCGTTTTTGAACAAAGTATCTAAACAAAATCTTATCTGGTTGATATTTTAAGATATCAATATCTATTCGATTATTAATAGATGAGATTTTAAAGACATCACCAGGGAAAATCACAACGGAATCTAGTATAACGGATATTAGTAGTGATAGTGCTCTTACTGATTTTGTTACCACAACAGTAGAACTTCGTAAGTATGATATGTATATTTTGAGCGTCAACTGCAATTGCTTGTTTAATATCGTGTTTTTGTTTTGTTTTTGTTTCATTACACATTTTAATCCATAATATATAAATAATATATAATAATCCGTAATATTTTAATTCAACTTTTAATCCGCGCATAATATACGTATCACTATTCACTCGGTTTTATTCTATATAAAAACTTTTCTAAATTATATATATTTGCGTTGTTTTTTAACTTGCTTTTATGTAATACTAATGTATTTATCATTATTAAATATTATATAATTTGTATTGCTATCATTTTGTAAAATGTAATACTTTCATGTACTGCATTAAACATTCAAGTAGAGCTTATTTATATTTACACTATTTGGTGAAATTAATTATTTTGTTTTTAATATTTAATTGTGTGCCAATGAATAACTGTTAATAATATTGTAAATAAAACTTTCCGAAAATGTCAATCTTCAGCATATAAATCAGCACATAAATCAGCATACGTATATGTCCCGAATGAATATAATAAGATAATTCATTTTCTTTATTACTACTCATAAATTGTGTTCTCAACATAACACTTTGACTGTTAGGTTACAAGATAAGTTAAATAATAGCTGAATAGAAATAACTTTCTTTTTGTAAGATATATTGTAAATTGAATTCTTTTTAATTAGTCATATTCATTCTATTTTGTGCAGTATGTACAGGGTGTTCGAAAAATGTGTCTACAGGATCTGAGGAATCTGGGTTTAGCCAAGGCAGCTTTTGCTTCTGCATATGAACGAGAACTAAAATATGTCTCTAATAAACAGACTAGTTCTTCGATAGAATAAACCATGGTGGCCTGATTGCACGCTAACAGCGCTGTAAACAGAATTCAAAACTGAATGCACAGATTTAAGTACAGAAATAATGCACATACATTTTTGTCGCAATCATAGAAATAAATAAACAACAGTTGTTATTGATCCATTTCTATGATCGCAATAGACAATAAAAATAATCGATATTCAAAGCTGAATGTGCAGAATACGTTCATTCAGTATATCGTCCTCACGTGTAATTGGCCAATCAAATGAATGTTTGGATCCAGTAACACTATTCTTATTTGGCAAGAATACTGGCATTTGGTTGGTATTTTCACTTGCGTCATTTTTTGAACACCGTGTATAAAATTTTTTTGTCACTATGGTTATTAGCAACCGACACTAAGAAACTACAACTATCCCTTTTTAAAGTAATTAATATGAGAGAACCAATTTGTGTTATAAGATGTGCTATTAAGATGTACTATTTTAAAAAGAGGAAATACAATTTATATATATGAGCTCTTCAGGTAATTTTTTAGTGATAGACTGTTTATATATTATTAAACATACTGTCACAGTGATTCGATTGAAGATACAGATCAGCAAAATGTCCTCAAACTGACTATCTATCTAATCAATTAAAAAAGAGACTACATGGTGGCCACATGTACTTGAAGTTCACTGATGTACTTGAATGTACTTGAATTTGTGTGAACATACATAGGGTGTCCATGCCCCTTGAAATTCCTTGAATTTCCTTGAAATTTATGTTGGGAGGTCTGTAATTTTGTTAAAAAGTAATCAGATTCAGCATTTTTCTCAGAAACTCAATTCTTTGATGACTGATTTTGCTAAAGCATAACTTGTTCTGTTTCTTTGTTACATCAACTAGATATTAATAATTTATGTTTTTTACATAGCATTACCTGACAAATATCTTGGCAAGTGGATTATGAAATCAACTTGCATTTGTAATGTAATCTAGTATATTTTCAAAAATAGTAATAAAGTACAAATGTTTATTGATTTACCTATATAATGTTTTTTATATAGCTGAAATTATGCTGTATTAAATCACTTTTAGCTCATTTTCCTTTTTAAATTCTTTGAATTTGAATAGACAAAAAGCGTGGACACCCTGCATACATGTTTTATTTCCACTTACTGCCATATTTGAATGGTAATTAAATGTCATTGTAATGACATGCTAATCAAATTAAAAATATTTACAGGGTTGTCATTAATCCAGATTTTTCGGGATGTTTGAATGTCTGGATTTTGGATCAAAATTGTTATTATTTTTAATTCTTTGAAAAACGCAGTAAAATTGTATATGACTTATATTTAATAGATCAGTTGTTGTTTTGTCTTAAATCATGTTTTATAGCATTTGGAATTACATGGGTACCCATTAACATAGTTAGAAAAAAATTAAAAATTATGGAAAAATGTACTTGAATTTTATCCATGTACTTCAATTTTTTGGGGCTGATCAGCGTGGCCACCCTGAGATTGGCTTTATTTAAGTTTTGTGTTTTCCGTCTGTATTTCATTCATATGCTTATTTTATCGTATTACTAATATACTTTGTTCTGTCTTATTTTACGTTATACTAAGTATCTAAATACATAAAATCTAAGACTAATTATTACTGTTCAGATATGTTAATCATATATAATGCGTGTTAGCAATTACCATTTTATATTACATACGATAATTACGCTAGTACATAATATATATGCTTTTTTATGATACCGGCTATGTGTATTACTAGAGTATATAATATAAATACATTATTAACTACTATTTTATTCACAAGTATTATTTACAGTAAGGTTACATTCTATGTTGTATATAATCACTCACCAGTATATACACTTTATGGTGATAAGTATCATTGTATTGGAAGCGGATTCTACGCTTCGTTAAGAGTTTATCAATATTTTTTTATCTTTCTGTTGAATATATTAATTTAATAATTGAATATATGCAACGACGTTTTACAATTATAATTCTATTAGAAAAATTGTCATATATAAGTAATATAAATACTTAACAATCATAGAGCTATTAAAGTATAATATTTATTAAATTAAAAGAGGTGTTATATAACTGATATACGTATGTATATAATAATTAAGAGAATAGAGTTAATCACTAGAGTTACAAAATATAAACAAAAGTTACGAAAGTTGTATTAAAATAGCTGTAAAGAGAAAAAATCACCTAAAACAACATTACGCTTTTCATAATTTAGATGTTCTTATATATTCTCAATGGAAAATAACTTTTATATAAAATAAGCCTACTAAATATGTAGCTTTGTTTAATGAAACTGTATTTGTACTTCTTTATGTAGGTGAAACTTCCTACAAAAAAATAAGCAAGGTTTATTTGCCATCAAGTAAAATTCCCATATTAAAATTGTTTTTAAATTATTTAAAGTTGCAAATCATTTCTTACTTAAAACTCATGTGTCACTTGTGTGTATATTTTGAAATCATAGTTAATTATATATCTGTTTCGAGAAATGTAAAGTTCATTACATTGACAAAACAAAACGATATTTATTTATTAGGATTTCAAAACTTAACATGCTTATCATTTGCTCTACCATCACTTTCCATATATTTTATAAGATAGTATTTATTTGGGTATATATTATAAAACTGTAGGTATTCAGATGTAATATCGTTTTGTTGCTTTTTTGAAGGGTATGGTTTTCTGGTTATTTCCTTCTTTGATTGCGATTAAGATAGTTAAAATGCGTTTCGTATTTTTATATATGACATATGTGTTGTTTTTATATTTTTTGTAAATATTTTAACCTTTCATTATTCAGTAAGTAATGCTTGATCTACTCGTAAATACTTTTATTATTTTACTTGTACATATTTTCGAAGATTTGAAAATAATTTTTAGTAGGTATGTTATACTCGTATGTATATGCTTTTTCAAAATGTTGACACAAGTTTGATGTTATTGCATATATTTTGGATATTTATTCTCTGTTTATATTTAGATTCTAGTACAATGACACCATCTACGCTTCATCTAACAAGTACAACACCTCATCCAACTAAAAGTGTTCCCAACAACTCTCTTGGTAAGAATATTAGAACTATATTGATGAAATCATATAATATGCAAATTCAAAGAAACTCATTTTTATATCAGTACTACATTAAATAGCCATAATAGGCATATTGCTGCTGCTTCTTGTCAGTAGCAGTTATTAATAGCATTTCATCGACTAAATTTGTTAGTGAATTCTTTTTAAAATACAACTAACTAATTAGAATTAGAAATAATTATAAAATGTATTTATATTCTATGTGTAGTACAGTATAATTTTACCATTAGTTTACATTCATTGGCTAATTGTATAAAACTACGTGTTGCAACAAACACATCTAAAACTCAACAAGTTGCAAATGTTTCATAGAAATTATTCACAGCTTGTTGTGGAAATCCAAATATATATAATAATAATATAATATTATTATTATTCGTCAAAAATGACAAAAAATGGTTAGGTTCTATAATAAAAGAATTGAAATTAGCGTAAAAATGTAACATTTCTTAAAAAAACCCATCTAAATTGAGCTAAGTATGTTTTTTATGTGTGTTATTTTCAAGATATCTTTAAGGTAATGTAGAACTATGTAGTTCTAATAGAAATTAATATAGTATATATTATATGTATCACTGCTTATTTGTTAAATTTCATTTTTGATATAATCTTGACATTGTGGTAGAATTAATTTAGTTCTAATATTAAAAATCATAATTAGCTCAAGTCAGACTTTTTTCAAAGCTAACACATTTGACTTTTATTTCAATTATTTTATGATAATAGCTAACACACTTGCCATTTATGGCTAATAATAACATCCCCGTTTTTTAAACAAACACCCCAACATATTATTATACTATTCAATGTTATATTGTTATTGTGTGTTTACAAACTTTCTCTGAAATGTGGTAGTTTATATACGTTTTTTAGATTTTATAAGTTCATAACTGATGACTGAAAATGGGCTGTCGACTAATTACTGACGTGACAGATTAAGACATGTATTGATTAAACTTGTAACCGTAAATTCGATTTAATATTGCTAGTATAGAATAGAGCTAAACTATAATATATGTACTATATTATAATATATTGTAGTATATCATTATATTAAATATTGTTGTCTACCAAATTGTTTAAAATTATTACTATGAAATTTGACATGCTGACTAATTTAAAACTGCTATAATGTAAACTGAAATTGTTTCAAAATTAAATAGTTGTAAAGTTGATATGCTAAATAATCGAAGTCCTTAGCAGCTGTTGATAGGCGGAAATGCTCCTTTACTCATAGTGTAATGAATACACTGAGCGTCGACTCCATGTTGGTTGCTATGCAAAAAGCGTCAATAATTTACATCGTTTATTTTTTATACGTCACCATATTTGTTTTCTTATTTTCTTCAAAAGTGTATTAAAAGGGTAAAATATTAAGAAAGGAGCTATATTTTTATTATAACAAATATTTATGAGCAATAAAAGCTGCATATTATTGCAAAATAAGACTTTGATAATTATTTGAAGATAATCTAGCTTATAAACATTTTATGGAACTTATAAAGACAGGATTCTCAAATGCATCAAACTTTATTTAATCCAACAAAATTGTTATCCACTGTTTGACATTAATCCAATATCGATTATTTTCAATTCGTGAAACAAAATGGACGAAATCATACCACATCTTATTAATAGACATCTTGCTTTCCTTCAAAGGTGATTTTATTGAAAGTAGAAATGTAATATTCATAATATATTTAAACACCCAAAAATAAATATATATATCGTCGCTAAATTTTTTGGATATAAATGCTCTGCTTCAGAAAAATTATAATTTAGGATTTAATCCTGTCGTTTTATTCTTGGCTAATCATGCGTATAGATCACTATTACTCCATTGGTAGTCCATTGGAACTATGACATCTACTTATTATTGAAGACATTTTCGACTTTTATATCACATTGTTTTGACAAGTACATACTCATAAGTGCCTTTTTGAAAATCAAGGATATACTGCATGATTTAATATAAGAGCTTGGCTAATTCATACACACATTAAAAATTAATGCAAAAATAAAATCATACAATGCATAGAATATAAAGTTGAAAACATCAAACTCCCCGCAACGTACCACTTTCAAATATGACCGATATGTCAACTTTATAAATGGATATATCAAAACTAATAGTTTTTCAATGAATGCATATAATTAATAATAAAAGTAATATCTTTTTGCGACCGTTATCTCTTGGATGTAGCAATATATTTCATGTATCATTGCATTTTATTTCTTTTTTAATATATTTTAGATAATGATTTACTTTTATTAAATTTTTTTATAGAAAGTATTGTAATATATAAAACATAAATGCCCAATAATGTTTTGATTTTAATACATATTTGATATTTCATTTTATTGTACTACTATGGACAATGTTCGTTCTATGGCTTTTTATTATAGAATCTTCTACGAGTATATTCTGATAAATTTATCTAATACTTTACGTTGTTGTATTGAATGTGTATATATACATATGGGATTAAAAGAGTGCAGCATATTTAATTATGCAGCCTGATTTCATGTCTAATTTATTTTAAATATATGTTTGAATTTCTTTACATAATGTTACCCAGGTGTATTATTTTTTTTAACAGCGGGTTGCCCCATTGGTTTCCAATATGTTCGAGATCTCACATGCTACAAATATGTTTTGGAGAAAAGTAACTATTCCGATGGAAAGAAAAAATGTCACAGTTACAACTCTTCAATTTTAATAGTTAATAATGTAGACTCACTGGCTTTTATTATGATTAAAGTAAGTTACATATAAAAAACTACTTTTGTAGCATTTGTAATTAATTGTGGAAAGTGTATTTGTTCAAAATAATTGTTTTTGTTTAGCTATCCAAGGAGAAAAGTGTGACATCATTTTGGACTAGTAATGAAAATCGAGCAAGTGTTTGCTATATCGCCTATTCGAACCCTTCTGGAAGTAAGTGTAACTTTTCTATATAATAAATACAAATCAAGTTAGACTTTTTTCTTCTTGTGGTCTATAATAATTTAGCTTACTGTCGGTACTACATTCTTTTTTGTGAACTTTTATTTGTAGATGTCTCTCGTGTTGATTTGATGGATTGCCATAGACAATATTCAGTTGTTTGCAGTTGGCAGGTTCGTATTTCTTTACTGTTTTCACAGGTTACACTCTAAAGTGTAGATTTGTACTGCTAAATCATAATATGCATAAAATTGTAAAACGAAGCTAGTAAGTGCGTTTTTTAAATGTCTAATAAGCATTGTGTTGGTAATAATGCTGATTAATATTTATCGAAGCTATTTAGTTTCTTATAATATTCTTCATGTGTTTGTTTCACAGTAGGCTATTTCTTTTTAACCTATAACCAACTCTAATTTAATTTTTTTATTACTACTAATTTGTTTTAATTTAATATAGCATTGAATATACGTTTTTTTAAATGCCAAAAACCGTATTGATGACATTGTAAGGTTTATAATAATATTAATAAATTTTTTAATTTATATTTTATTTTACTTATTTTTGTATAAATATATTGAAAACTATACAATTCATAAATATTATATTTTTATTTCATTGAACTTTTATATTTAATATTTTAATATTTTTCATATAATATAATATTTATTTTACTTGGAAAAGAATAAGTTTGTAAATGTAACATAACATTTAATTTGTAAAATTTTTGAATTTTTTAAAATAAATTTTTATATAGGTCAGCTGATTTACGAAATATGTACAAAACGCTTATTATGATAATTTTGATAGATCTGTGCCTTTTTAATTATTTTAATTTTTCATAGAATTCCGGGAATTTTCATAAAAGCTATTTTTTTCCTTAAATGTGTTTTGTCAACAATAATGCCAGTACTGCCACTGTGCTGTTTTCAGCAGGACATACTGTGTATCCTGTTATTGACCCCAATATATCGAAAAAGATTCAAAAAGTTAAAATGCACTAAAAACTAAGTACCCGTATAGGTGTCAATGGTACTGGGAAACTAGTTAAATTCTTATATGTATTACAGGACTTTTCACTGACTTTTTGCCGACTATATTGCCTATATTATTTATATATTAATTTTACCGACCTTTGCAAGCATCCTTTTATATAATAACGTATGTTGTCTTTGTATTTCAACAATGATAGATATAATTTTATAATATAGTTCAACAAATTGTTGTTATATATAAAAAAATATATTTTAAATTGTTATTTTTCTTTATTATTATTGTAATGTTTTTAATCTAATTTTTTAATTATGTATTTAAGAATATGGAGTATTTATTGAATAAAATGAGTAAAACAAAATGATTAAAACGTATTGCTTTATCTGGTGGGCTTCGCTCAAAACCCGCTAACCAGGTACTGTTGCCTGTGGGGGGGGGAGGTTGAGACGTGTTGTTGTTTGTGGCGTCCAGTGGCATCTATACTTCTTGCAATTGAACATGTATAAGGAGGACTCGTTCGACCCATAGCCCTTAGTCAGTTGTCCTGTTTAAAAAAAACTTAAAAAGTGGTAATGGGATACTTTTCGTATAATAACACAATTTGTATATATTTTTGATCACATTTTTGATCATATTTTTTATTTACAACTCAATTGAAACATACATCACGATTGAATTGTGTGATACTTAGTATATGTTTGAATATTCAAAATGCCAAATATAATATTTATCTATTTATTTTGAATAATACTCTGAGAGAAAAGGGAATTTCTCGTATCCA
Source organism: Invenusta paracnida (assembly GCA_036023295.1). NCBI lineage: Eukaryota > Metazoa > Platyhelminthes > Proseriata > Coelogynoporidae > Invenusta > Invenusta paracnida. The sequence goes on along the minus strand of JAYRBW010060431.1, from coordinate 4,929 downwards.
ACAGTTCTGGTAAAAATATATATATAGATATACATACAATAATTAAGTATACTTAATTAAAGCATGTTTGGAATCACACATTTTGATGCTGTATCATAAATTTTTATAATGAACTATTGATTATTAGTGATTATAATTATAATCACTATTGTTAGTAGTAATAATAATATGTAGTTATTAATCACTAATAATTAATAACTGCATACATATTTATATTATTATTACTATTACTATTATAATACACAGAGATCAAGATTTCCTTTAAATTATGGAATTTCGTTATACATTAGAATGATTCGTTGTGGTTCATTTGATCTAAGTTTAAATTTGCAAGACTGCTTTCCGTTATTTTGTTATGAATATTTTTTAGCCCTTTGTATGGTAAAGTGGGTGCCAAGTCGATTTAGAATAGAACATTTTACTTTATAATACCAATCTTTGTCCTTCCTCTATTTTGACTTTATAGTACTTTCATCTTTAATTTTATTCTTGAAAGATGCCTTGTCCTGCGAATCACTCCTGCCAACACGCGATTCCAAATATCTCACCCCAAAGGGGTATCAGCTCGACAAGCATCGTGGCCGTGGTGATCGCTGTGATCGTCTTACTAAGTTTGCTTATTGGAGCAGTCTTCCTGTGGCATTATCGAAACAATATCCCCTTTCAACCTCTTCAAGCTCGCTCCACTTCTGATCGTGATGGTACCTCCTTCTACAATCCGGTTTATGCTCCTTTGGAGGAGTGTTAGTTCCTTGATCTAATGATTTATATCTCTGCAGTCGTCGACTGATCGTGATGTACATATATTATATATGTATACAGTTTTCATCGCTTTTTAGTTAAGAAATTTCGATTGTCACTTTGAGTTGTCAGCTGAAATCATGTTTGTAGTCTATTACTATATCCACTCTCTCTATTCTGCCTTTTATTAAGTGCTAATTTGTTTATGATCGGAACTGGATATTTATGAAGGAATCAGAGTTTGTGAATATTCCTTGCTATCTTTTCATATTATTCCTAAATGAAGCTCTCAAATAAAATTCCATAATATATGTTTTACTACACATACGTGCTATTTAGGTATTTGATATATGTACCTAGCTTTATAATACTATTTCTGTACCACGGACCATTTCGGATGTATTGCGCCTCTTGTTTAATGATGATAATGAGACATGTCGGTTTTGTATAATAGTGTTATATTATTTTATATATAAATCCGTATGTTTTTCTATAGTTAACTTTTCTATATTAATTGTGTTTATTGTCATCTGTATACCACACTCATTAACATACCACGTTTACAACAATACTAAATTATATTTATGCAGACATGACATTCTCTTTAAGCTATACACATAACGAAATTTGAAGCTTGTTCGTGTGTTCACGTGTAATCTGCAACGTTTACATTTATGTACAACACCTTCCTCTGTTTTCTTGTCCATGATATCATTTTTCTTTTCTTTTTAATCACGGATTACTTAATGTCACTTTTTTCTTTAACAATGAATGTAAGTATAATTCTCCATTTATATATCTGAGGTTATACTTTTTTAAAGTCTTAATATTATTGAACTCTTTTTGTTGTTTTTAAAATCTACTTTCATAGTTTTACTCGTTTTTTATTAGTGTTTTATTCAGATCTGATTGCGTATTTTGTGTAATGCACAGTGACTTATTATAATTATTTTCTATTTGTTGTATATCACATTTTAAATGTCGATTTTTTAAATTTAAACTGGCTGCAACGATTCTAAGTCACTGAAATATTTTGTTTACACTGAATTATATTATTTGTATCAATTGTTTGCTTATTATGCCAATAGTTTTATTTCAAATGTGCCATTAAAAAATAAATTTACGAGCATTAATTTAAAAAAATTGGATTAAATAACATTTAGATATTTCAAAAGCTAAGTTTTATTATCATTTTATTATTTTACAATTGTCATGATTAAAAATCTAAGGAATATAGACACAACTGTTTGTATAATTTATTGTATTTTATTTATATAGAAGTTTTTATTTGGCAAATAAACTATCTTAAATTACTTTGTTTTGTGTTTATTTTTTTATTGAAACGGACTATCTATGGAAACGTAAGATGTGGTATTTATCTCCACGTATGTATTTACTCGAAACGTTTGAACGATCAAATTTTCTCGTAAGTTGCAACCTTCATCGTATGCCTACTCGAAACCATTTTAACTAGCTGCTTCTTAAGAACGTTTGTAGGTAAGACCGTAAGTGAATTTCGTAATTACTCAGCAATCTAGACTATTCCAAAGTACTATAAATCAGTAATAAAAACATTAAATTAGTGTAAAATATTTACTAAACTAATTTGTATGTTGAAATGTTACTTGTGATAAACTTTAAATGGAATAATAATAAATGTATATATTTAATTCATAATTTTTTATACGTTTTATTTTATTTGAATTTAAAGAAATAGTAATTCATAATTTTTGTATAAATATATGCATTTAGTTAAATATTTCATGTTTGCCATGCTCTCCAATTTCGGCTCAAAATAAACGCTATATAACTCACGGTTGGCCAAAGTACGTTCCATCCAGTCATTCTACCCTACTCGCGGACACAATCTAAAGAAGAGTACACCATACAATCTAGCATCGTATTCAGAGGGCGTCGTGTCGTCCCACCAAAATCCTTCCGACGCGAAATTCTCAATCTATTGCATTCTCATTACCCAGGTATAACAAAAATTAATCGTCTAGCCAGGCAATATTTTTGGTGATCCGGAATCCACACAGATATAAACGCTTTCGTGCAAGGTTGTCAAACATGCCAAATAAATGCCAGAAAACGTACCAACGCCAATTTATCAGCATTTTATCAGCATTTTTATCAGCATTGCCAATCAGCAATTTATCACCACTGATTTTCTCGAAAGGGTTCATCTTCATATTGCTCACTACGGCGAGCACAAACTACTGATTTTCGTGCATGCGTACTCAAAATGGATAGATGTTCGAATCACGAAGGGTAACTCTTCCGACAACATAATCATTTCATTACGCCGAATTTTTAAATACACTGGTTTACCAAAAACTATCGTTACAGACAACGGGACTAATTTTACGTCTCAAGAGTTTGGTCATTTTCTTAAGAACTTCATACAACATATCAGAACACCGCCGGGACATCACCAATCAAATGGGCTCGCCGAAAGAGCCATTCAAGAAGTAAAATTTACTTTACAAAAGAAAATGTTACCCAAACTGCTCAAATTGAACGCGTATTAATCGCTCATCGTTTACATACCAACACCACGCCTTCAGCAAATGGGTCGATTCCTGCATCATTTGTCTATATAAATAGTCCATGCACACGCTTGAGCGTCCAATTTCAAGAACGCGATATTCCGGTGCGCGCACCTGTTCTCATTCGCCACGAAAACAAAAAACCCTGCTCAGATGGCATACTACGACAAGCAGGTTCCAACACATATATCGACGAGCAGCAACGTCTAGTTCATCGCTAGGATATCACTACTGAGCCTGCAGATCTAGAACAAGCTCAAGAGAACCCCTCAGCAGAGACTTCTCTCCCGAGGAGTTCGTGCAAAAAGACTGTTACCGATAATTTTTCTAACTTTTTGTTTTGGTGGAGATGTTATTTATTGATTATCTCGTTGTCTAGACGTATGTACTTATGCACGCTCGCTTGGCGTTTATAGTATATATGTATCCTTTCGCTCATATAATATTTCATTCATACTTTGCTTTACTGAACGTCCTAATACAATCGTTATTACTACACCTATTCTTGGTATTTTCTTACAATCCAACACAAGTGGAGCCTACTAATCCCTAGGGCGCCAGTCAGATTGAATTCCTGTAGAAATAGATGTATCTAGGCCAGAAGGGTTTCCTCACTGGTCATATAAAGATGTAGTGAACATACGCCCACACTTTTACCTGTTTTTTGATATGCATCAAAATACTCCTGAGGAGCTGCGTGATCGTACATGTATTCTACCGAAAGAGTTTCCACAGCGCATATATATGTTTTACCAAAGTCATCCCTTGCATTCACCTATACACAAAAGTAGATTATGTTCTAATCTTTATCGTATATAAACATGGCTTGTGTTGATATGAGTGGACATTTTCTCCGTAAAATTGCCAAACGGGTGATAGCAACAAAGAAAGACGGAAATTAATTCTTTAAGCAAGTAGTCGTCAGTTAAAAAATATTGTTGCGCTATTGTACAATATTCTGAAAGATATTAAGAGCAAAAATGGGAATAAAAATACTATCCAGAGTCCGACTATATAGACAAACTCGAGAACACGTTATCAGACACAAAGGCAAACTACGAAGGTTTATAAATTCTTGTTGCAGTCCATCAATCCATAAAAGAAATCGGGTTCACATCAAGTCAGAGGGCGTGCGTTGCATTAGAAAAGGGGAGGCGTGTTTCCTCTCTTTCTTCCTTTACTCGCTTTAGCAAGGAAGGCTGCACTCGTAGTGGCCGTATCAAATGGTGTTGGATTTGAAGTGAAAAAACCATTACAGTGATATGGCATCTACCGATGATGCCTATCGTCGTATGATAATAATAAGTGAGGCAGCTTTTAATTGTTTCCGGAGTGCTAAGGAATATAGTCTCCTGCTTATTTTTCAGACGCAAAAGCTCTATGCCTATATACTCTGTATGAGGAAAGAAAACGGATGAACAAAGATACAACACTTGTCTCACCCCACCCCTCTTCCTCCTCCTCCCTCCTCCCTATCTCTATCGATAATCCAGCGGAGTATTGACAAGTTTCCACTTCAGACACACAGTCGAGCTACAAGCATTCTCAATTAGCTAGTGACAAATGGAGTCACATGGGACTATGATGGAAAAATCAGACGGGTAGACCACCCACTTGATAATGCATTTATCATTGATTT
>JAYRBW010060430.1:0-10767 GCA_036023295.1 Invenusta paracnida | reverse complement strand
TGCTCTCCTCTCCTCTCCTCTGCTCTCCTCTCCTCTCCTCTCCTCTCCTCTCCTCTCCTCTCCTCTCCAAAATGAATCATTACATGGATATAAGTCAGTGCAGGAAAAATCTATATTTTTCTGATAAACATTTTTTGCGTAGTCGTATTAATCGCATCATAATACCATAACTGTAACTAAGAAAAAGGGTGTATTAATACGGCTGATAACCTATATACTTTACGGAACAGGTTTGTTACAATTTATATTTTAAGCCAACATCTTAAGTATAAGATTGAAGCTATAGGAGTTGTATATGACTATAATGAGGCACCCTTTTCAATTACTACGCTTACACGGTCGAAAAAGTTGCACCCCTTTTCGTCAATAATATAATCATCGTTAAAATAAAAGATGACATTCTATCTCCTCAGTAAACCCGCAGATAAAGCCAACCATTATACGCACACCTAAACATGGAGAGAACTCTTAAAGTGTGTGCAAAGTTTGATTAATATTTGTATTTTTATTTTTGTATTCCTGAACCCTCCTCTCCTCTCCTGTCCTCTCCTGCGTCCTCTCCCCTCGTATACTTATGGGTCTGTTTGTATATTTTAGAGAGGAAGGCGAAATGTTATTAAGTAACGTTTGCTACTCTATATTAATGACTTAGTTAATTAATAAGCCAGCTAATAATATGTGCGTTCTATTCTTGATAAATCAACCATATACACTTCCCTCGGAGCCTCTATTGATCCTCAAGTCTCAGGAATGTAGGCATTATATAGAGCACAAATTCAGCTCTAATAATGCTCCTATATCTGAGAAATAATCTCCCTACGCAGGTTGCATATTATATATATATTATAATAATTTTGATACATTTATTATAGTTCAGTATTGAAGTATACCGCGGTGTTTAATGCATTAATTGATTTTTGCTTAATTGAGGCATTTTACGTTTTAAATTAAGTTTCTGCAGGTCTTTCGCTTTGCATTATGGTTATAATCAGATAAGCCAGACTACTAATGCGTCATTGAAAATATTAAACATATTAATTGAACTAATTAGGCGCTCGTATTTGTATTATAATTTCCAATTATAAGAGAAACACTTTTTTTCGGTGGAGCGTTGAAAAATCAATTTATTCCTGCCTTTATATAATAAATTTACAAACACATAATTCAACAAATTAAACTCTATTTAAGTTGCATATTGTATATTTTTAACATTAACTTTAGGTAAACGTCGTTAATTTGGGCTGAACAGGAGTCAAGATCGATATACTTTTGACATCATATAGTGTCAATGAGGTTTTAATAATTAAAATCAGTTAGTTGTATTTTTATTTTATCCGAAAAGGGCTCCGGATACACTTTTGAGATTTAACTGTTTCTCTTGACTGGGAATTCAAACTTTTACCGCGATAAAATAATTGCCTTACAAATATAATTAATCCATCGATATAACTAAATCGAAAGCGCAATACCACGAATACTTATGTACAATGTTGATGTAATCAAATAATCAAATAACGGAATCTCGGTGATAGTACCTAGCAGGTTTATTCGAAACATTATCAAGATTGTAACATTAAAAGATTCTTGCGCTAAAAACCTCTTTTCGACAGCCACAACCTATGTAGCCCGTGATATGATGTGTTTTAGACGACATAGGAGGGAATTCTCATGAAAAGACCCGTTTGCCTTATGTTACGTCAGAGTTGTTATGTCAAATATCAATTTATTGATGTAAATTTATTTACTTAAATGTTTAAAATTACACCATTAAATGTATATCATGACAATAACATTGGATAAAACTTGCATAATATATCATTAGGAATTTGCGTATATATAATCGCATGTTTTAATTCAGTTTCCATTTTATTGTATATCGCATATTTTTCTAGCGATATATTTAGCGCGAGAGTTATATTACTTAAATTGAAAATTAAAATAGTTCAACGAGTTCAATCTACAGCTCGTCCAAGTGTTATTCTTAATATCTTCTAGATTATGTTCCATATTTATTTTTGGATTTCATTGAAAATCTAGCATAACGTTAAGAATAATTAGTTAAAAAAACACAGCCAACAATAACAGAAAACCACATTTTATATTTGAAGTAGAATTGAGCAAATCATTTGTGACCTTCTATGCATGTATGTAGGTATACAGTCAACAATTTATATTTAAAAATATAACAACTATAAATAATACCAGCAGAGTCTGCATTCTTTATTATTCTAATTGAGGGCTTTTATAATTTGCATATTTAATGGCTGTTTGTATTTGTTGAGTCCATTATGTGATTACTCCTGGGACACGTTTACTCCTACCTCTGCTACAAGCGATCCCCTTGCATGCATACACTTGCAGGGGGGGGGGGGCAGCAAGTTCTCCTTATAATATCTAATTCTTCTTCACTGCGCAGATAGTGGGGAGGTTGTGTTTTGCAAGGCGGATGGCTTCTAAGAGAGCTTTGAAGACCGACCTTTTCTCCACGTAACTACAATTTTATACCTGCGTGAAACAGAAGCTAGTTATATCTAATTTTTGTAAACGGTCGGTCGCTGTATAAATAAAGAACTTAAATGCTTCCGTTTAAAACAACAATAACAAAAAAGTGGTAAAATGTACAATTCTTCCTACCACCTTGGAATAAACGAAAGCTTTGACATGTTTTCTTTATGTTTTCTTGAAGAGGATTTACTTTATTGTACATTTTGTACATAATGTATATTTTTTATATAAATAAGTATGTTTCAATCATTTGGTCACGTGACAACTAGACCACGGAGGGGGGAGAGGGGAGGGGAGGGAGGGGGGTATAAAGAAGACAAAATACGACGCATAATTCAGACTCAAACAGAATTAGAGGCACACTATATTTAGGAATGACATTTGTACAATTAAAAGGAATGAAACAGGACAGATATTGTAATCTACCGAGCTTCGCACAAACCAACTGTTAGCCTCGGTAACAAAAGACAAACAGCTATTCAAACCTCGCCCTATCTCGGTTATCCAGATTGAAGCTATCAAAAATAGGCTAGTTTCGGCGCCTGAATCACCGGAAATGTAACTGTTACCATCTCGATAATGTCTCGAGCCTATTTCCTCTTTATTTCCTCCGTAAATTCTACAAAAACTTTATTTATGGATTCATGTATCGATTAGTAAACACATATTAATCATAACCAATGTTAAGGCCGTATGTATAATCTGTTCATGGACAGCTAAACAACTGAACAACATATATCCATATACATAGTACCGAAATAAATACATCTAAAAAGGAAATATATATATTTTTGTCACATCGGTAAATGTTCTTATTAAACATACATTATTGGGGTGACATCTCGTTTTGCCTAAACACGTTTAGTCTACTAGGCCTATTTCCGTTTCGACTAATAATTGAGAATAGAAACTTTTATTTAATATCATATAAAATGGAATTTTAAAATTAACAATTTTTAAACTGTTAGAAATGAAATTGTATAAAACATATAAATAGGAATATATGTACTTTTAAAATGTAAATTATTTGTATCTAGCTGTTTGAGAGCCCCGGCCACAGCGCCGAGGTAATGATAAACGGTTATTTCCTTGTTAAGAAGACGGTTTTTCAGTCGCAAAAGTCGCTCGGTGACACTTCTGTATGCATGGCGTTGTTGTCCTGGTGCGTTACCGGCCTGGCCTGTAGCAGGCGGACTTGTTGGTCTTCTTAGATAATTTCGATGAACCAAAACATGTAGGCATAACTCACTTCACAACTTACACGAATTAATGAAAATAATTTTAGTCACAACGTATTACGTAATCGTAAGCGGCATGATTAGGCGAAACGGTATGTAACACACTGAATGATAAGTATTTAATTTATTTACTCTTAATTATAATTTGTTTTGTGGAAATGTAAACATGTAGCTATAGGTATAACTTAGCAAATTATTCATTATTACCTTTAGAGTTTAATAGTTATTGCAATACAACAGTAGACTTTGCCTACAATAGGAAGTCTCCATTTCAAACGGCAGTATTTGGAGGCTAGCACGAACTCTCGAGGCAGTTGTGGAGTAGTGGTTGTTTTCCTGTCAAAGTTCCTTTAGCAACAAAGAGCACTTAAAGTCAAATTAGTGTCATTAAATGGGTACTGTTTTTTTATATAATTGACAATATTTGACTTTAAAAGAACCCACAGTTGCTAAGGGTGATATAACAGCATGACTACAATTATAACCTCGATGGCCCCATTGACGACCTCTTGGTGATTCCAAAGTTTCAAGGTCATCGCTTCCATAGTTATCGAGATACAGTCGTTTGAAGTGCCTACTTTCTATTCTATGGAAAGATTTCGTAGATTTCTGGCACGGCAGTCTCTGGAACTTGCTGTAGATATCTAACCTTTGTTTGTGTGTGTGTAACGAAAACATAATACCAGTGGATTGTTAATACAATGTATATTAAACTGGTGGCTTATCCCGCAATTAATAATAATACAGTCTAAATTGTACACATATATATATCGATATTCGGTAATCTCCAAGTTTCCCGCGTTATATTATTTTTGCTTTTTTACGGTATTTTTTCCAATTTTTTTAACGTTTTTTTAATAAGAAAAACAATTATCCATTAGTGTTTATAAGTGTTACAACAAGAAAAATTAAAGATGAATCACAAGTAACATTATACATGAATCACAAGTAACAAGTAACAAATAACAAATCAGAAGTTGTAATAATGTTTAATCCAATATGTAGGATATTTCCGAAAAAGTTAGTTTGTATAATGTGGCGCCAGAGAAACTCCTGAGATGGGTAAGGATTAATACATAAGTATTAAGTATTTTACTTTAATTATTTATTTTACTTATTAATTTAAGTATTTAATACATTAAAATAAATTGTAAAATAAAAACGAAAAATAATTTAACAAAAAAAACCGTTAAAAAATACATAAAAAAACGTTAAAAAAAAAATAATTTAACGCGGGAAACTTGGAGATTACCGTATTTTCGTGTATTTATCATGATTTACCCTTTTCCAGTAGGTATATCTTAGGATAGATAATAATTACTCTTAGTTTAGCGAAAACAAGATAAACCTAATACGCAGTATATAAACAAGGCTGGATTCCGCCCTAACTTTAATAAGTTAAAATTTGATAAAATATTATTTGATGGCGTTCTGACACTGTACAATATACATAATATCAAGAGGATTAATTAGTTACATTTGATTGCCTATATCTTAGTTATTAAATTAAAGATACATATATACATTTATAATGTGCATAACATTGTGTCGTATTTTACATGTTTAACACCTTTTAACGATTATCATAAATGAATAGCGATATTGTTCTGAATAGTGTAATTTTAAATATAAGGGAATATTAAGCATAATTTATCAGCGGATTTAATCGATCAAATACATGTTCATAAGATCAAATGTCAGATAATGACATTTATCAGAGAAAAATGTTTCGTAGCAACAAACAGAAGAAAGAGATATACCGACATATGGCAACCTGAATACTTAGTTTTATTAATGACAAAATGAATAGAAAAATCATTCATTGAGTATTGTAAAATTAATAAATTCTGACATCAACTTATTTCATTTATTTCATTTATCAAATTTTTTCTTGTTTATACAATTTATATAAACTCGTATATAAATATAAATATGCATTTTTCTGACGAATACATTCAATTATCTTGCCTAGTTTATGCTTATAGGCATATATATTACGTTTTTGGTAGTAATGTAATCTAAGTACGTATTTTTTATAAATTATATATAGGTGGTTATATAATACCCGTAATACCCCGTAATTATAATACAAGGTGAATTGCGAAAACGCTTTTGCCGGGATATAATATTCTATCTTTATTAATTAGTCGCTATTGGCTTAAACTATAATCTACTTGGCTACCGGTATCCTTTTGAGATAATTATCAGTTGATTAGTTTAAGCCAATGGTGACTAATTAATAAAGATGGAATATTATATTCCGGCAAAAGCGTTATCGCAATTCACCTTTTAAGTACGTAGTGGTTAAGGAAATAAAATAAGAAAACAGCTCTTGACCTAATTACCCCGTCTCTATGGCTACAATCGCAAAACATAGAAATGAAAGTTAAATATGAAAGTGACATGTTTATGATAACTCATATAAATTTTGTTTGTGAGCCTAGGACGCTGAAATCCATGAGATATTTACTAATAGACGAACCTGTTTTATAAACAAAAGTGAGACAAATGCATGATGTACTCTGCATATAGTTTTTCGTCTGTTATTTGCTCTACAAACGAATATTTCGTGATATTTCTGGCCTGATGAGCATCCTGTGCTGAGGTCTGCTTAGCTTGCAGTAGCTTTGAGAAGTTGCTTAAAAGAGGAACAAATGAGGTTTGATAACTTTAAACCGAAAAGCGTTGAGAATTTCTCCAGCAAAGATATAAAACAACCACAAACACGAATGCCGCAGTCATCTTTGCTAGTAGCATGTATCTCAGTCAAAGTTTCAATGAGTGGCCAATAATTGTCAACAACCGAATTGATGGCATCTGTCCTAATTGTCCACCTGGTGGGACATGAAAGGGGTCACAGACCAATCGTAGACGCCTGTGTGAAGTTTAAACGAAATTCACTGAACAAGAACTCACGCTTTGGAGATCATTTGAAAAGTTGTAATAACTCCTGCATTAACTCAGGGGCTTCTTGCATAGGCTTCGATACCTTAGCTGATACACTTTGTAGGCATAAATGGTTGCACAATGTGCCGCAGGCAGAGCACAGGAATTGCTGATTTTTCTTGTACAAGAATGCGAGTGACCAATTCCTTTGTTGAACCTTGCATGTTGGAGGCTCCGTCATATCCTTGTCCTCTAGATTGATTTATTGACAAATTTAATCTGAGAAGAATGTCGGTTAAGGCATTAGCTATAGTGTTTCGCCTTTTATAGCTTTGACGGTCACTAATCCCAGAAATGCTTTGCATATATCATAATCTTCAGTTGCATAACGAATTGAAACAGTCAATTGTTCTTTATTTGCAGTCTCAGCTGAGCGCAAGTGCATTAACGGAGTTAAATTTCTTTCAATTTCATCGTGACCTAGAATTGCAATGCCCTGTCTAAGAAGAAACGAAGACTACTGAAAAGCACTATTTTATTGTAGTTGTTTCTTTTCTGGAGTAACATGATTTTTCTTTTCTTTATGATTGGATATCAGGGCTTACTTCGTCAACAAAGTTACACTTAATTTTGGCTTGCTGTTTCGCTATTTCTATGATCTAAATATTATAATGAATCCATATTATTCTTCACTTCGAGTGAGCTATATCTCTGCAACAAGATTATAGATTGTTATTCAAATTCACAGTTCTCAATAAAGAGAACGCACCACATACGAAATGTTAGATTTTGTTAAATATATGTTTTATATAATTTCATAACAGATAATATAATTGCATAGCTTATTTAAAACCCGTTTTCACTTTGAGAGTAATTTCCTGCACACTTATATATACGAATTTGCGTGTGTTTAACTATTATCATAAGTTTATGCTTTTGTAACAATAAATATAAAGTTATTGTGATGCATCTTATATATATATAAACATAAAATATATGTATATTATAAAATATTTATCTGAATATATAGAACCACATATAAGGCAACTTTGAATATTTAAATATGGTTAATATTGAATAGCAAATTTAGAAACACTTCAATAACGATTTAAATGTTGTATTCGTTTTTTGTATATTTAGTAATTATTAAGTTGTGTTTAGTAATAAACGTAAACTTCTAGAAAAGGCATTGAAATACACTAACCATAAAATGTTTAAGTTGAATGTAGTATTGCTCTTAAGTAGGAGTGTTCGGAGGGACATTAGTAGTATGAGGGTGGGTATCTCCATCACCTTGCCATCGTTGTATTGGCTTCTCTATATCACACCTTCACCCGTGCTAAATTTAGCTAATGACACAAAAGTGCGTCATCATTGAAACGCATGTGGTGCAAAAATAAAATTTCGAATTACACGGGAATCTAGCTAACAAGTAAATCATTTATCGATCACAAAAATTGGGAGGCACCGAATTCAAATTTGACATTTTTTTAATTTATCTGAATGGTTCTACATGGTTAATTTAGAGAGATGGAATTATACTATACCTATACCTAGAGCGGCTATAGGCAATAGCTCGACGTGTTAACAAAATTGACTTGGTGACTATACAACGTGACTATACAGTGATGAAAGGCAGCAAACATAGGAAGTACCCAGAATTCAATTTTTTAAATTAAAAATTCAGTTTCAACGTTATTTTGGGCAAAATCATATCATTTTGTTTACAAATAATATAACATTATGTTTGAAAGTTTTTAATAGAGCCAACCTTCTTTTTATTTAGTTTTTCAAGGCGATTCTAACAATATAAATTTTGTTCTTCTAAAAAAATATAGTTAGCTATCTTTTTTACTCTAAAAATAAGCTATTTATAACTTGTTAGATAGGAAAATATATTTTCTTGCCAGCCAAACGAGGTTTCCAAATTAGTTCCGCTATTATTTTGTTTACTTCAGATCTAGGTCATTAAACATATAATTCAATATCTTTGGATTAATTAACCAATTGCTAGCTGCTGTAAGCTAATAGTAAAAGCGTACACAACGTCAGGTGAAGAGCGCTCAGGCATGTTGAAGGCTCGGTCACGTTGTCAAGCTCGTGTAGTTTGTAGTAAACTAAAGTAAAATATTGTTTGCTAGCAGAATAAAGAATATAAGGAACTAGAACATACATTTTAAACTCCCTTTGATTGTGTTTTTCAAGTGTCATTGAACTAAATTTCTAAAGTAACATTATGGTGCAATAAATAAAACTTAATTGATAATCACATGACAAGTGCACATAATTGGCATATGTACTACTCCTTGTTAGTAGAATAGTTTGACATTTACAAATTTAATTTTATGAATTGTTCGAAATGTTTCATTTTGCTTATGAATAATGAGTAACTGATATTCATTTAGTAACTTATTAAATATCAATATAATTCTGTACCTATGACTTCCACAAAAGCCTTAATTTATTTGTCTACATTGAATGTTTTTAAATAAAATCTATCAATTGATCAATCAAAAGCTCGAATCTAAAAGAAATTTAAATTCGAATTCCACACTTAACAATTTATAGCCTGGACTGTTATTATTTGTGCATTAGAAACGCGTCCATAATTTAAATTACATTTTTGCACCTTTGGGGAAAACACACATATATATTTACTATAAAGAAACATTACTAAAATGCGAATCAGAAATAGCTGACTTCAACATATTCTTGTCTCATTAATTTAATTTAGCATGGTTGGAGAGGGCCAGTGTGAAATACAAAATTACAATAAAGTTGGGGTGACACACTCTACTCTCCATTCTTATTACAAATTTCGTCATTAAATAAATCTCGTCACATAACTTTTAAATTATACGAACATTGTTAATTCATTAAACTTGTATTATTTCTGTAGTTTCAATTTACTTAAAGTTAAGAAATTGTTTGAAAAAACCACTCGTAAAGTATATGTATTATAAATTTAATAAAATATCCACATGATACGAGTGGCTTTTTCGTTCATTTATTTAATGTTGAGCACTTCAATTTCCGCATCATTAAGATATCGTAACTTTTCTTTGAACAAATTAAATCTAACGGAATCCCAGAGGAATAATTTAATTTATCATTTTGTTTTACAAGATTGACATATTTTGAAGTAAATAACAGTTTTAGCTTAATGGTAGCATATGATGTTCTATTGGCAAGAAACAGAAGTGTTATGATGCAGGCATAACTATTGAGATATACATTGTTATAAAACAATGCTATATACTTGTATTTCGACTTTAATTAATTGGTATAAAGCTTAAGAGAAGGAAACGATCATATCGAAATATGTATTTATGATTTATATATTTACCATTTAAAAATAAATATGTAGGAAATAAGAATTTCATTTCATTTTCAAATTTAATTTAATTTAGCAAAATTAAAGCAAAGAAACCATATCAAGATAATGTAACTATAAGTTTTGTTGATAAGTGTGGTTTAATCATCGATGAAATTGATATTAAAAAGACACAAAGAATTACATGTTAAACTTCAGAAATTAAGTATTAGTTATGGAACATTTGAAATATATTTTTTGCTTTTATATTTTAAGGTTTCTTATTTAACACAGTTTTCGTAACAAAAATGTGAATTACATAATTATGCAGGCTTCTTATTTTAAGCTTCGAAATATGTTAAAGGTGGTTACATAGTTATAAGTAGGTGTGTTCAATCAGACAGGTAAAGTACCTACCGCTATTTATGCAAAGCAAAATATGTTAATAATCTATACAGCATACCTACTCTCTTCATTTAGATTCTGTTTAGGTTTATTATATTATTTGAGATATTTTCTGGCCGCTCGTTCACCACATATAGGATAATAATTATTATATACCATAGATAATAATATAATTATTACTTCATTATAGATAAATCCAATTGTTCGTTATATCTACCAAATTCTTATTCATTCATAGCGTTATGACATATTTATAAATTATCAATAGTAGGTACAGTCTAGTTTCTATATAATTTTACTATGTAATAACTATAACTTTATGATTTATAGTAGGTAAGTACTTCCTGATATAACATATTTGACAGATATATTTTGTTCTCTTGAATATTCGATAATATTATATTGTAATGTAATTTATAT
>JAYRBW010060429.1:0-10768 GCA_036023295.1 Invenusta paracnida | reverse complement strand
CGTGAGCAAAATAAATTAATTGTGCAAAAAAATTATTCGCATAATCTTGTGCAAAAAAGTCTATTTGTGCAATCTGCGGGGCTATTGGGCTTTATACCTGGTTACTTATACCGCAACTCCAAAGTTACCCTATAGGACAGTTAAAATTATTATTTAACACGACGAATACTGGATTTAGATTTAAAAAATGTGGCTTCTTCTAACTAATAAACAATACAATGTCAGCTTTTATATTGAAGGTTAAACAAAATTCCATTAAATTATGAAATATAGCTTACATTAAAACACATGATCCATAAAATGTCATTAATTATGCAAGTTGAATTTATATAAAGATTTACAGAGGCCACCTTTAGATATCGTTACAAATTAAGTCGAACATAATTTAGTAGATACCATTTTTTTTTAATAATAATTTACTTA
Organism: Invenusta paracnida; assembly: GCA_036023295.1. Taxonomy (NCBI): domain Eukaryota; kingdom Metazoa; phylum Platyhelminthes; order Proseriata; family Coelogynoporidae; genus Invenusta; species Invenusta paracnida. The sequence goes on along the minus strand of JAYRBW010060429.1, from coordinate 10,345 downwards.
TATATACGTATATTCAACTGTAATTAAGTATATTTGGAAAAAAAGAAACTAATTGTTCACTTTAACAACACTCTTTGCCTATACTATCTGACATGTGCCAATTGAACATTAAATCTTTTATATAAATAAGTATATTAACTTAATAAGTTATTCGGGAATGAACATTGTTTAATTCATTAGAGATGCCATTTCAGCTAAATAATAGACAAAGTATCTTGATAAACTGTTTGCTCCAATAGTTCTTCTAACTATTGAGAAAATGCGTTGTAAGTTGATTTAAGAAAGAAGTCTATAAGCAAATAGTGTCATTATATTTAATGAAGTTTTATAGAATACAAAAGAGAAATGTAAAAAAGATAAGTATGTAGTCATATAAACTATCGCACAAAAAATAATAAAGCAATGCGATGATGTGTATGTAACATATAAACAAAGCAATTTTTAGAGAAAGTTTAGTGGTATAATTAACAAAATTGCATACAATATAGTTTCACCTATGAAAATGTTATATAAAATAATAGAAGTCAGTACATATCAGCAAAAAAATAAACTGATATCCAATAGAAAAACGTATATTTTGTGAAGTTAACACTCCGAATGTGCATCTTTTAAAGGATTGAAACTCATAGACATAGTGAAAGAATTATCACCATAATTTAAACAGAAAATCAAATAATCAATACGAAAGGGATAACAATAAAAAATCAAAGATATTGGATTATATATAATTAATATCGCGACTGGTGATCCGAAACTCACCTACATAGTTTTTGAAACATTTAAAAGCTATTTCCAATATATTTCATATCGAAAACTTTCGAAGCTTGTATATCATTAGAAACGTGTACTGCTATTACTTGAACGTGGTTTTCAGAAAAATTAATCGGACCAAGCAATACAACGATTGTTACTTATTTCCTGTATAAAGGCTTAGTTTGTATTAAGTACAAACAAATGTGATTCGATTGGTTAAACGCTGAAGTTAAGATCATTTCGGTAGCTATATTCTATAATCAAAATAAATACTGTTAAAAATCAAAAATTGCCAGTGTAGACATTAATTATAATATCCGATATTTGAGCGCTCATGCAGATCACTGTTGTTATGGTCCTTGTTGAAATGGAAGCGTTCGTTAAATATACCAAATACCTACTTCATCAAATACTGTTATGGTTTTTCAGCCAAGGGAACAACTAAATGACGTTTTAATTGTACTAATGATCTGAATGGCTCGTATAACATATATGCTATATCCATGCGCTTTTGCAACAAAATGGTTGCATCTATGATTTGTACGACGTGAAGGGTCTACAAACGATTCAAAGCATAACTCACACTGAAAAGGCTTCGAATCGAAATAAATGCGTTGATGAAGTAAGTCTATGATGCGACGCAACTTTGAAATATTTCGAGCATATGTGACACTGATATGGTCCATCATTGGTGTGCACGAGTGATATGCAAGAGATGACAATTTATCCTTGCTGGTGAGTCAATATATACCAAGTTGAGAATAATTTAAAAAATATTGCTACGTACATTATTTAATACGTATTTATCTAATTCCATAAATTGTACAAGGTGTAAAAGTATTGCTTTATTTAAAAGGAACTATATAAATGCAAAAACATGTAACAGTTCAATGATAGTGTAATACAAAGAATCATTGAGCAATGACAGATAGAAGTCGGGGCTTAATAATAAACCACTAGAACATAGCTGCACTGTCCACAGACCATGTATATGTACTCAAATAAAAGCAGAAACTTTGTTAACAGCATGTATAGGTACAGTTTACAAATTGAACGAAAAGTATAGGTGGTTCTGTTAGATTGTAAGTCATTTTTTAACTACATACATCTTATATTTGTGTCAACATATTATTGCACTAACAAATTTAGGACATATACAAGAACTACACACATAACAGGGTAGTATAATTGTTGATTTGTACAACAAAATGAAGTTGTCATTTATACTCATATTGTTTTCCAATAAGATATGATATCTATCCATAAAAAGAACAAGGAAACTAAATATAAACTATTATGTACACTACAAGATAGACAAATGTGTTTAGCAAAGCAAATAAGCAGTTTATGTATTTATTGAAAATTGTATTTTTTTAAGCAATTCAAAATATGTAGTAACATAGCTGCTGCTGCGCTGTATAAGCAGGTATATTAACAGTAAAACTGTGTCGTGGTACTTAATTCAATTTATAAGAAATTATAAAACTACACGATATCTAAGAGATTGGAAAGATGACTGTTTTACAATCAATAGAGTCTTTATTAAAAAATAAAACCGCTTCAGTAGCAAAATAATATGCAGGAGATTTAAAACATGTATGTTAGAGTATGGAGGGGAAGAGTACAACTCGGAGTCACTAATTTCAATGTTTTCCAGTAATACTGGAGTTTTTATCATGTGCATACATGGGCCGGGTACATCGTAACCCTTCTACTGCGCGGTCACCTTTTGTCCATAAAGTGCGCGGATAGTGACAAAATGTCACACGCCCATTATAACGTAAATCAGGGAAGTTTTATGCCATGTACATGAATATTAACAGACAGCGTAGTACAGTAAGTACATACATAAATAGCTTTATCAACAGTAAAATGGCAATATTCAATCAATAAACATATACAATTACGTAAATTTTAATCACAATTTGTACAGATTACAGTCCTGATCTGTCCTGATTGGCATCACCAACTGCTGCATCAACATTGGCAGATATTTCTCGATTCTGAAACCAATGGTATAGGGATCAGAAATTGACAAGACACGCTGAAGATTAAAATATTTTGAAGTGTATGGAATATCGAAAGCCACGTAGTTATGATAGAAATAGGTAGGTATGAATATAGTAAGTAGGTGACGGTTGATTGGTCGATAGGAAAATATGTATAATAGCACCTAATTCCTTCTAGACGACATTACTTTAGATATACATGCGTGGACCACTTCTATATTACCCAGACGTATTTTTAAACAAGTGCTCAATATCTAGGTATAAATTGAAGTCTGTGGCACAGACAGACAGACATGTATGTACAGTAACACTGCGAAAATTTGCCAAAGCAATAAGCACATAATATGACTAAGTCAATAGACAATTATGGTGAATGACATTTTGTCACTAACCGCGCTGTACAAGGGTTAAGATCAGGGACGGTCAAATATAGTATACCAGGGTGGCCACGCAGTTTAATAAAAAAAGTACATTTCTGTGCATAAATAAATATTTATTCATTTATAGTAAAAAGCTAAGGAAAACAGGACTCATTAATACAATAAAATGTACACTAATGAAAATAAAGTTTATGATACGTGGAATGTATAATATATAGGCACACAATGGAACACAACTAAGGTAGTAAAAAATATAACCAACATGAATAAAAAATAGAGTGCATAGTTTAAAAAAGTAGTACATTTGAGTACATATGGCCACCCTGGTATACAGCATAATCTGGTTAAAACAAGATTGAATGGACTATAACAATTTGCTTGTTATACCAGAGATACTCCAAAATAACGTAATGACATAGTAAGTTAGATACATGAAAATCAGATTATAACTGTGTGGAGAAAAACTTAGCTTTCTAAAAAAGGAGTGCTTGTTATCATAGATATCGGATAATTGGTTATCTCATTAGAATAAAAGTAATATTTACATTAATATGATATTAATTTGTATATTGGTAAAAGGCAGAGAAGAAAATTATAGATATATCTATGCTCGTTATAACCGTGTTTGTAAAGGTAACCCTAATACTGTTAACACTCTGGCATATCAAATTCAAATGTTATACAATAATTTGCAGTAGGCGAGTCGGTTATCCCATCATATCGATGTCCCCAGTGTTTGAGTTCTTATAATTCAAGTCAGCCACCTCGACTACAGTTGTGTTGGCTCCAACCGAAGCCCGTCGCAAAGCTCGTCCCCCTGCACGATCTCTCGATCCAATAAAAAATTTTGTAAGGGCTCTCTCAATTCGAATATTCTCGGCATCAGGGTGATGGCGACGAATGGCTTCTAAAATAGGACATGCGTTAAGTACAAACACAATATACGTAGAGTAAAGCCTAGTTTAATGTAATTCTAACAAGATCAACATGAAACAGAAAACAAATGGGAAAATGTAAATGTGTTTATGATAAAGTAAACAAAAGCATATTGTCGATTTTATGCAATTATGCTTATAATACAAATAAAATATCATATGTTTAAAATGCATAACTTGCTGCATAAAATGAGAGGAGAAATAAACCAACGATAATGATATCTACTTTTATATGTCCGGTAGCAGAAACGTTAATTGAAATTACAAAAAATATATAACTAATCCTTTTGTAGCGTCATATGTAAATAAAATATATATAAAAACAAAACATGGAAATCATTTAATGCATTTTAACTCACAGTTAACACATTTTTTAAATAAGAACTTTTAATCAGTCATAAATTTAAGAATTAAATACTTTTAAACATGGTCTATCAGTGGTTTACAACGACTCCGACTTGTAAGTAACTCAACACTACCAGTTCACAAAAGGAATATAAACAATGTCATAGGTAGAACTAAAACTAACCTTTGACATAAAGTTCAATTGGCTGTATTCCCATCTTGTTGCGTTGCCCAGTCCGACTGGTGGCTTTTTGCATTTCAGGTGAAAACAGCATACCCATCATTCTATTCACCGACTTCTCAACAGTTGCGCAGTTGCTAAAACTGAGCCAGTGAACCTATAATGTCACAACAAAGTCAGAATTGCCACTCAAAAAATGCTAATAACAACATAACAACGCGGGATCAAAAAATAATACACAAAACATACCAACAATGGCCGCTGCGGCCCATTAGTTATTTTTTACAATTATTGTAATCACATTCGGAAATGTATTTTATTGAAACGTTAGGATTAATTACTAATATGTACTTAATATTGATTGAATACTGTTTGAGATAAAGCGTAAGTATATAAGGTGGGAAAAATAGGGTCAAAGTATACATTATGCAAGTACAATGATTGTGTTCGCTAAAATTACACGTGTCCGCAAGACGTGTGGAGAGAGAAAGATAAAAAAAAGAGGGAGAAAAGAAAGAAAGAGGGGAGTGAAAAAAGGGGGAAAGAAATATAAAAATGGGAAGAGCGATTCAGGCATTTATAAAATAGAAACAATTATCTATCATGATAATAGCATAATTAAAATTAAGCCTCAATTGAAACATATTTGGATGCACAAGCAATTGGCAGCCTTAGTATGCATATTTAGTACAGACCACTGCAATAAACCAAAAGAGAGGTTATATTGTGTATACATATAGTAAATAGTTTAAAATATCTCTCGATATTAAGCACAGTAGGGAATTCCAGCGGTCATAAATACAGCTCTTTACATCCTATCATAGACAAAACATATTATATATACATAGACACTTACAAAATCCTTCTGGGAGTCTGTCACTTTCAGCTTCGACGCCAACTGAGTAAATTCTTCAACCGAAGAAATTGAGGAGAATTTGGGGACACTTGTAGAGTCATTTTTCTTCTCCATCTGCCATAAAAGATCTCGTACCTCTGTCAGCATTGACTTCATCTGGCGTTGCTCACACTCCAGAGAAGACAGTCGATGGAGGACATCTTCCTGGAAAGATTGCTCAAGTCGTGGTCTCTGAAATCATAAGAAACGATTATAGAAGATTTTAGAGATTTAGCCATGCGCGCGTATGACGGATAAACTTTACGGTATAATAACTTTCATTTTGTATTATATATTAGTTGAGAATTCTTTTAATAAAGAAGTAAAAATATATGAACATCGTAAATAATAAATGAAACTACTATGCAAATTATTAAAATGTAGAATATAAATGTATGTAATTAGTACGAACAAAAAAAATCACAGCAAAAATGCCGTTTTAAAGAATTAGAATTACCTTGGAAGTGTGATTACTGTAGACCTCTTCGTCCGTGTCAATGGATTTTTTCGAATTCTAGAAGTCAACAAATGTTTCATAAAAGTAGTCGAAGAGCTTTCAAAATCGATTCAGCTGTTAAAATGCGACAAGTTATTTATAGTAGAATTAGAATATAATTATGGTTCGCGACAAATATTGATCAAGCTAGATAGAGGAAATGTTTCACTTGTACATAAAACAATAGAAAACAATATTACAAAGATAGAATGACCAAATTAGTTTATATATGAACATAGATATTATTTATTTTATTAAATGTATTCAATTAAAATATCTTTATTGCAGGCACCAAACAATTGTGATCTTGATGGATACACTATTCCATGGGTAATTTGACATTTTAATTTTGACTTTATTAAAACTGCTCTCAAGGCAGCTTTATATAATATGTAATAAATATATAAATTATATTTTAGAAAACGCTGCAGTTGACTGGAACTTCTCTCGTTTCAAAGGTAATTTAAAAGTTTATTTAGTGATTTGGTCTTTGAAATATGACAGGAATTTTCTAATCATTACAGACTTTATATATTTTCAGTCAGGCTGCATTTGACAAGTTATTCTCCCATTGTTTTAAGGTAATTCTAATACTTAAAAAAAAGATTTCAAAATGTTTGATTGGAACTATTTTATTTTAAGATATCTCTTACTTTTCAGTCAACCCAACAGGTGACCTATACTTAACTATACAATGATAACTATTGAGAGGTATAAATTTGACATTAAACGTGGAAAATTATTGCATGAAGAAATACATGCATTAATTTTATTATTTATTACAGATCACTTTTTGGCCTATTCGATCATTACTTTTAAGGTATTTTCTTTCTAAATATAATATTTAAGAAAAAGATAAATTGAACTGACCTGAAATGTTGGCATTATAAAAACTAAATACTAACTTTCAAATGCCTAAATTATTGCTAATTATTTAATAACCCAAAGCATCTCTTACCTTAGAATTGTTAGAATTAACTGGAAAGCATTCAAAATCAGAAGAATCTTCCAATTCATGAAACAAATTCTGTGAAAAAAAACTTAACAAAGTTTATATTTATTTATTCCTTTCCATGTTGAAATCGATTAGTGTGAATACACCATAAGATAACAAAATAATATTTACATTAATTGATGGTAGCATTTGTCTTCCAGACTTTCTGATTGGCAAGAAGTGCTTTTGAATGTTTAAGAGTAATTTTTGTTTTAATAAGCAAGTTAGAAGTGGGGTATAGGCATTTATATCAGAAGATATTATAAATATAAACACTACATGTGTCTTACAAGTTCAATTTTAATGACGCTATATTATATAGCTTTTGTCAAATTAATTACCTTGGAAACGAAGGATTCCTTCTTAATAATTGTATTCGGAGCCAATACAACACCAGTGTTTATAGAGGCATTCTGAAATAGATGGCAGAAATGTAATATAAGTATTATAAAATTCGAAGTAAATTTATGTTTATAATCATAGATGTTTATTGAAATAAATATATGTAAACATATGTAAACAAATACATTATGATTTTAAATAGGTTCCATATATATTAAGATTAATATAGGTATATGTATGTATATAGGCCATTACCCCAAAATGTGGTTCTTCCTTAATGATTGTGGATGCACACAATAGATTTTCAGTGTCTGTTGAACAATACTGAAAGAAGAGGGTAAATTTATTAAATTTAAATAGATAACACATTGAAGTAAAATTCCAAATATACCTATGTTATTATATTTTACAAAAACCATAGTGCAGAAATATTACAAATTGTTAACGAGAAGCAAACCTCAATACAGCAAAGTCAATTGATGTAAATTAACAAAAGAAATTGTACAATAAGTTCATATAATGTATGATTATGCAACTCTAAAGATTAATATGATTCTAAATGTATTATTAAATTTAAAAAGGGATTTTTTATTATTCTAAAATTGTAACAACTAACAATATAAAATAAAAACTATTAACTCATAAGATCATACACTTTAAACATTACAAATATGTAAAATATAGAAGGTACCCTTTAAAATCAGAAATTAAGATAAAAAACTTACACTCTTTTCTGAATTGTTACACAGAGGCTCATGAGTTGAGGAGATACTGCCGTTTGTGGTGATAATTTGACAGGTGTCATTACCTGGTGTGCATGATACTAGAGTCATAGTAGAAGTCGAAGCAATCGGCATCTTGACATCATGTTTAGTCGATATCATTGCATCGACAGTTGCTTTTCGAAATCAGGACTGTTTATAGAATCGTTAACGTTTTACAAAACAGTGTGATTGGTTGACAGAAATCCAATCTAATACATGTGAAAAATGGAACTGGATAAAATAAATATTGAAAAGTATTGAAGTTTTCGCAATGTTAATGTTAGTATTTAAACTCTAAAGAACAATACAATAGATTAACTTAGAAAATAATGCAATTATATCAAGCTCGTGTTGATAATTTTTAAAATCTATTAACTATATTTAACTGACTGTAGAAAATTACACAAGCAGATAAAATTATAACTATTACTAAAGCTGTCAATAATTAATTGTATTTGTTTAACATATGAAAGATGCTAAATATAAATGCAACAATGAAAAAATAAATGGTACTAATTGTAGTTACTATACAAAAAGTATAAATAACAACTAAAACTGAATGAATCCAGGAATAAGATATAAAAAAACCAAGTAATATAAATGAGATTAATCCTTTGTTTAAGGACAGGATAATCAAACAGAAAAATATAATCATTTTTATAACATATTTCATTACATGTATTTAATTTTATTCTCTTTTAGATATTAATACTTTAAAGCTTGTGAGAAAGAACTTAAATATATTAATAATAATTTGACTTTAACACATACCAGTATAGTGAATAAAATAGAATAAACTCTGGTATTTAATGTTATATAAAATATTTGAGCTTTTTCTGGATGTCTAAATATTCTGAATGATACAATAAATAATTTGACAGATCTATACTTCTAGTGGTTTTTATGTTTAGATAGTTTGGAGAGGTTTCTTAACTGTCAAGACAGAATTGGATAAAATAATTGATGTATTTATCTGGACTTTTTTGTAACTATATATTACAAATGGACATTATATCTGTAAGTAGATATTTATTATATATTATACACCCTATTAAAAAGTAATCAAAAAGAATGTGAAATAACTAAATATCAATACAAATTATTTGAATTAATTTGATTAGATTACTCAGGCTTGAAATTTCCTAATTCAAAGTTACTTTTTTATAAGTATAGAGTGATTATCACCAGTTAGTCATAAATCAGTAAATCTTTTATAATTTACAACTACGCCTTTATAATTTCACAAGTCAATTTTTTGAGTCCATCAGAAAAGATTCATAAAAAGGAAAATATATGCATTGATGTAGAAATTGATAAAGGAAATTTAGAATTTCAAAATAAATTTCCTTATATAATTTTATAATGTTCACTAAGTAAATGAATTAAATTGGTTTTTTTCGTTTTACGTATGTCTCCAATTTATATATTTTGTTGATTATTGATATTATTGATCAATTTTAGATAATTTAAATTATTATATTAATATATTTTTTTAAATGTGTGAAATATGTATATAATTATAATTGTAATAAAACATTATATACCATATTAAGTCATAGACTTAGATATACTACTATTAAAGTACAGGAAACTAATTCATTTATTACATATGAAATAACTAATCTAAGACTAAATTTATATACTAAAGAGTATATTAGTTATGACTGCCTTATTCATAAAGTAGAAAATATACATGATATTCATCATATATATTAAAAGGATCTGTATTAAAGGATATAGATATAAAATAGATATGAAAATATGGTAGGTACTACTATTGAATTGCACCCTTTCCATGTTTGTAATAAAACATACTTATAGAAATAGTGAATCTATATCATATTAAACATTTAAAGACTAAAATTTAGGACAGTAATATTAAAAAAATTGAAGCAATAGATAAAGCTTTAAGATTACATATAATATATACAAAAGAAGCACTAAAAATCAATTTGAAAAACTGTTTTTAGTGTTTGTCTACAAAAAATAATTGTTGTACTACTAGTATCCAACTAGTAGAATTATATTCAGTTAATTAGATAACATTGTTAATAATGAAATATAAATGGGTATTTTAATTTGACAATATTTCATAATTGAATTTCATAACAAATTTCCTTATAATTTTATAATGTTCACTAAATAAATGAATTAAATTGTTTTTTTCCTTTTACATACACTACTGTGCAAAAGTTTTGGAATGATTAAGAATTGATAATTTTATGCTCAGTTGTGTTTGTGTTTATTATGT